>OX422222.1:345830096-345994103 GCA_949130495.1 Sambucus nigra | reverse complement strand
AGGGTACAAGTCAATATCCCCCATAAAGGTCCCATCGAGATAAGACTGTCCCGACGTGGTAACCTCCGAGATAGCAAGTAGCGCGGGTATGATTATACACAAAAATATATAATATATATATATATATATATATACACACACACATGCACTCGGTCATATATATAAATATTCTCATTTTTCAATTAGGTTCGCCCACGACCCATAATATTTTTAATCGTACGTAATACAATTTTACCCAATTCTTACGCATAAAGAACTCATCTCTTTTTTCATTCTCAATTATAATCATTTCATAATTAATTATCGTCCCTTAAAGTATTCTCTTTTCCTAAAGGTAAATTCAGTAAGTACACACTCACTAACCTACTGGTCTAAGTCCTTCATGAATCTCTCAATTCCTTAGTTAATGTAAGCACGATTTCTAATATGTGACATGCCCATGATATCCCACAGTTACATCCCGTATAAAATTATATTAAACGTAACCTACTTAGACCCTACTGGTCCTATTCATGACCCATTACTCTCTTTAAATAATATTCAAGGGCTCCTACGCATTTTATCCGAATTAAACAAAAAGAGGACAACATTAAGTTTCCAGGAGGGTTCAATCGACATTCTTGAGTCGATCGATGGATCGAGCATTTCTTGCCCAGATTCTTCTATTCCAACCTATGGGCTTCATCAACTTTCAACCTTTAAATCGTGTTTAATACATCCCAAACTCCCAAAAAATTACACCACTGATTATATACACCTATCTACATGATTTCCTACGTAAAGCATGTACGAATTCATCAAAGTCATCGAATTAAAGGGGCAATTTAGCAGAATTATTAAGAACCCTGGTTTTGTATTAATTTCCAAAATTCTCATTCTTCTCCCATACATCTTTCTATTAAACCATTACAAATTCGTGGGTAATACTCTACATATGACAAGGCTTCCAGATTTCATGAATTACTCCTAACACATGCGATTTAAATCTTCTAAATTATATAATTCTTCAATAAGAACATGTATTCTTAATCCTATTCTAACATGGGTGAAATATCAACTAGGAATTAGCAAGATAGATTCTTGCCTTAAGATCGTAGGTCTGATTCCACGAATTTGATAGGTATGGACTTGATCCCCTCGCTCTGATGTGCGTTTAGGTGGTGGTCGTGGTGTAGTCCGGTTAGTTATTGGCCTTGAATTCTTGGAAGGGTTTTTCCTCTCTTCCTCTCATAGTCGTTCTAATCTATCGATAATATTAACCCTAGAAGACTCTCCTAACATCTGATTTTAATTCCTAATTTTCGTCATTAACTAAGGCCTAATTTGGGAAATGACTAAATCGCCCTCCCGGGGTGCCGATTAGGCCTAAAACGCCCCGAGACCCAAACTAAAGCCCCGAGTACACTTTTCTGACTATCTCGACCCTTTCAGACACGTTGACGCCCTCAAAATGACCATATGATTGACTTATAATTTATTCACTTTTTATTATAATAATTTAGTCCCGACACGACACAGGCGCGTCCCAACTTATTTTCCATAATTGTCATATTATTCACTTGTGACAACTTTAATAAATTCAATTCTACATATTACTTTACTCATTAAGTAATATTCAACAAATTCCCAATAATTACTAACTCTCATCACGATAGTAAATACTTAAAATAAATTTCTGGATTTATGTTAAATTAATATCTCAATTAAATTTAATAAATCCCCAATTTAAAAGTCATAAAAATACGAGGTATTACACTGATATCCCATGCTACATTTATTACATTTTAATTGGTATCATTGTTTTTGCATCATAGTTGATACTCATGTCTCTTTATGTGACTTTATTGTTTCCCATATGCTTAAATGTTCTTATCACCTTATGCCCCATTGCATGTTTGTCTTGTTTTTCCTTATTCACATCCCGTGTTCACTTTAACCTTTGTCTATTCCATAACAAAAAGTAGGAGAAGTGGTACCTAATCCTTTAGTTTGGGAGATTTAACTTAGGGGGGAGATGTCTTTCTAAGTAGATCTTGGTTAGATAAAGGGATAGAAATAATAAAGGGGGAGAATTTAATTTTATGCACTTTATATTTTTTATATCCCCTATGCGTTTAATGGTTTGCTTAAGTCTGCAAAAAATTTCTTTTAGCGGCATCTTTAAAGTGTCAATGCGGTTCATCCTTGGGTTGAGTCATTGCGTCTATATTTTTTTTTTTGGGTTGGATGTTGTGTCTAGACGAGCTTGACGAGCCTTTAGGATTTTTAGTTAGGTTTTGTCCCACAATAACCAAAGGGGGAGATTTGTAACGACACAAATTTCCAATTGAGTCCTATGTAGTGTTGGCTCAATTTCGGACAAAACCATTTGAGTCATAGGATAGATGTTTTCCCTATCAAGCCTATGACGTGTTTAAGGAGTTGAAGACGTAGCGGCCATATTTTAAAGCTTCATCATTGCCGAGTTTCTAGTGCCACGTTTCGCGTCATCAAGACGTGGATCCCAATGTCTCTTAAAGGCATGAATGCACTAATATATACATATACAAGAGCTTGGAAATTTTATTTGGGTGCTAGTATTTTTTTGTCGCATTTTTTTGAATTCATAGTTCTAAAGATTTTGTTCTCGGACACCTTTCCGTAACAAAATCCCATCAAATCCCAAAAAAATTAGAAAAATACAAAACTGGTGGTCACGCGTGTGTATAAAAATTATCTACAATTAAGGCTTGAAATCTCGTTAGGAAAGTCTTTCAAACAACCTCATTCGAATGAACGTCAAATGAGATTTCATAATTTTTTTTCTATTTTCTCGTTTCAGAATTTTTTTCTTTTTCTCGTTAGAAGTTTTGTTCGAACAAACATGTTCGAACCAACTCATTTGAACAAACTTCGAACGAGATTTCAGCGGGAGCAGGTATTTTTGCCAGTTTTTCCCCACTTTAATACTTTTCTCACTAACTCTCTACGAGCTTTACTTAGTGCAGGAAACACATTTTTGGAGGTAACTTATGTGAGATTTCCAAGGATTTTGATAGAAAAAGTACTCCCAACAAAAGTTCATGTTTATGTTTCCTTCATTAATGACTTAATTAATTCCAAAATACACTTTCACACCCAAAGTTTGTTTAAATCCAAGTTCTTTCATATATATAATTTTCTTGGAGAGTTTGTTTGGCACCGAGTTTTCTCTACACCAACAAGAAGACAAGTTTCGGTTCATTCTCTACCCAAAAAGTTGAAGAAGTTTGTGCTTTGACTTTATCAGATGGTGAAAGGTACCATGTGTGGTTGACGGTTGCTATGCTTCGATTGGTGGACTTCAAGACTGCAATGGACGTCGTGGTTATTTTCTAGATGGAGGTATTTGCAAGAAAAATCATCGTGGCTTGAAGAGAGTCAAGTCGAGTGTTGTAAGTCCTTTTGTCTTGTAGTTGTAAAATCATATCTGGTGGATTTGTTAGGCCAGGTCCGTCCTAGTTTTTTCCCGTTGTGGGTTTTCCTCGTGCATCGCCGTGTAGTATGATTGTTTATTTGATCTTATTTAACCCACCTAGAACGCATGCTTAGGTTAAAAAGATAAAATTTGGTTTAATTTGGAATCTTTCTTATTTGGATGTTAAAATATGTTTGGGTGAATTTAAATTAATTTAATTCAATTCGGCACAATTTAATTTGAGAAAATTTGGTTTAACCTATATAAAAAATGAATTAATTATTGTTAGGCAAATTTTAGGACTTGTGTTGAATTAATTGTGTGCAAGAAAAAATTAATGTGTGAGTAGTTTTATTTCACTTCTAGTTTAGTTTAATCTTAATTTAGAAGAAATTAAAATTTGAAGTTTGTTTTGAATTAAAATTTGAATTGAATTTTAGTTGGAAATTTAATTGAACCATCTAATTTATTTTAAAGAATTTCAAAATTGGGGGCTTCATGTTCCAACAAGCACTATGCAAAATGTTCATCTTATGAGTGCTTACCTATGGGTTAATAGTCGATATTTTCGTATCTTTCCATGAAAACATGATTGTGAATTCCTTGAGTGGGCTAAAAATCTCTTCTCATTGCTTTGGACCCAAACCTTTAGAGGTGAGGATGGTCCTCTCGTTTCTGACTTCTTCCCCCAAGTTTAATTATTTGAGTTCATGAAGTTTCTATCTAGGTCAGTCTTGGATGCACTCTGGATATTCTTATGGAACTTAAACATGCTTAACTATATATGAATCATTTATTACCAAGCATTTTAGTGTCGATTCGACACTCTCATTGTAGAATTCCATCCATGCATACTATTATAAATTCTTAATAACTTTTCTATTAGGAAAAACTACTTTCTTGCACATCTATGAAGGCCTTTCACTTTCTTCCATCTTCCTCCTTGCCTTATCTTTTCCTTTAGGGGTTGTCACTCGTGGATCCAGTCTATCGTGAAAAGATTTATTCCTTTGACTGCCCATATTACTTGCTCGGGGTTCTTCAACTTCATTAATCAAACAGACTTTTCTTTCATCATCAATCTTCGTGTAAAATAATACATCAACTATATGAACCTCCTTTACTGATAAAGGCCTCTCAGTTGCATTGATCAGTATCTCTGTTTTACGGATATTGGCTTTTGCGCACTAGTTAAAAATGAAAGGAAGTTTGCCATGCGTATGAATTAAAACCTTCCAATCAATAATTGGTAACTTTTATTAGCAGTGATGACATGGAATTTTTTGTGGGAATTGATGTTAGCCAACTTTATTCCAACCTTCATGTATCCGAGTGATTGCGTTCCAGCGTTATTAAATCCAAAAATCATTCTAGGAACTAGTACAATATTCTCCTATAAGGTTCCTATCTCATAAATAATTCTTATGGGAATGATGTTGATCTATGACCCTCCATTTGATAGTGATCATGGGAAAGAAATCATATTTACTAGATGGGAAACATGCATAGCTCTATTATGAACGAAGGGTACTTATCTATCAAGCTCAGAAAACACCACTTTTGAGGTGTATCTTTTAATAAGACTTCCAATGGGACAATTCCAGTTAAGGGATGGATCCCCTTGATCTAGTACTACATTAAGAATTTTCTTGGTAACTATCAATTTAGTTTTAGAATTTACTTCGATTTCATAAAAAAGTAGTCAAACTTTGGATATTTTATGATCGTTGTGAATTTAGAATTAATCTCCAACTCACATGTTTGAGAATTTCAGACATACTCTTCTTCAAATATTACTCCTTCATCAAGTGCGAGCACTATACTAACGTTACACTTTTTAATGTCAAGCTTCTCATCTTAATCACAGATGTAGTCAATGTTGGCCAACTCAAACAGCCACTTGCTACATCCTTTGTCATTTTCCACCCAGTCCTCAAACTCCACCATCTCTTCCAAGTTATGATATTTTAAGAAGCATTTTTATGGGTGGGCAATGGATTACCGCTGACAATTATGGGAGGAATTTGAAGAGTTTCATTCAAGACTTGCTCATCTATTATCTTTCGTAGATAACAGTCTTTTCCCAAGTTTTGTAACCTTTTGTGTAGCATGAAAAACTTTGCATCATTTTTTTCTACAATTATGGGTACTTGACCATTCAAGTGGGGTGGTCATGTCATTCCCCCTTGCACAAACATTTGATAACAATCCATGGCTGCTAAAATATGACATGGATGGTTGGGGAACATCATTTCCAAATTTCCCATTTCCTGAAGTTCCATTCTCTGACCCTTGACCATTTTTCTTTCCTTTGGGACTACTGTCTACATAATTAATAACTTGTCGCTAAGTGACCTGAAACCTTCTTGGTTAAGAAATAACTTGATTCCTTTAACTCTAGGCTTGTGGTTTTATAATCATCACAATGTTCCTTATTGTTCAAGTGAATTCTCAAAATGTGACCTCTTGAGTTTCATTAATTAGATGAACCTTTTACTCTTCAAGCAGTCATTCCACATAGATTTGTAGCAGCCTTGATTTTGTGGCTTCCTTATGGATATCTAGAGTTCTTTTTATAAAATGATTAATATACTACATTATTTCCTCATTTGGTTTCTATGTTTATCAATCCAAGTTCCTCAATGTAAATTCATCTTCAGCCACAAAGTATTCCTGAAGGAACTGCCTATTCATATCTTCCCAAGTGGGAACACTGTTTGGAGTCAAGTGATAATACCACGAGTTGGATTTTCCAATTAGGATTTTTAAGAACTCTCTTATCCTAAAGTTCTTGTCATTTCAATGTAAATTGAGGTACTCCATAAACCTTTTAATGTGCTATTTGTGGTTTTCTCAATTTTCATTTAATTTTATGAATTTTGATTGGATATACGCCTCAGGGTATAGCATCTTGTTGATACTACTCGGGTAAGGAATTCTCAACTCCTCATACAAGAGAGGAGACTATCTATTTGTGTGAGAGGAGCTTCTTTACCTCCTATAGAGTGACCGCCTTGGATGGTGGCTCATCCAATTCAACTTTATTTTTTTACTTATGAAGCAAAAGGGGTTAGGGTATGCTCATATGCCACCCTTTTTGTCGGCGCCACCTCTGGTGCAATTGTTCCTCTAGTGGAAGCTACCACTAGTATAGCACAGATTTGTCCCAAAAATTTCCATGTCCACATTGCACTGCTTTAGAAAATTTTAAAACAAGCACATAAGATTCATTCCAGTAAGTTGTGGAGCAACTGAGTTTCTCGCTTGGCCCACAAAAGGACTAGGACCTCGCGTTCCTATAACAAAGCATATTCATTCATGGTCTGGTCTCTTTAAATTCCAGTACCTACTATAGTGTCTTCAAATACCAACTTTTTGGAAACATTGTGACCTACTTTATCCATGGTAATGAGAATACCTCTTAAGCGGAGTCCCTAAATGTAGAAGGGTAGTAATATGGGTCTATGGATATTATTAAATGGTTGAGGCGTGACCCACTCCAATAAAAACTATCTATAAGGTAACAATGTTTCAGGAACAAGATCAGAGATAAAAACTAACTTTTCCAATATAATAATGATGTTTTTAATTACAAGAAATGAACAACTAATGACTAAATAAAACTTTTCATTACTAAATAAAGGAATGAACACATTTGATAACATTGATTCTTTTAAAGTAAAGAGGTAATTAACTAACTATCTAAGAGAGATCAAGGGGAGAAAATCTAGGTGGTAGTTTATACAGCATATCATTGCAAGTTTAATTGTTCTATATGTGGTAAAATTTCCCCAACTACTCTATTTATAGTAAAATATTAGGGTCGACAAGTCACATGCATGCCAGTGGGATATTCCCATGTGATAAACATCTGAAAATACTTGTTGTCCTTATTACTATTTGTCATTATGTATCACGATTTGTTTGTTGTGGAGTGACACTTGGTGTAATAGTGGGTAAAAAGGTGATCTTATCGGCCATGATGCCGAAAGTACTATTTTGTTTGTTTATCAAAAGTTTCTTGGTAACTAATTTTTTAAAACATTAAAGTGACCTTGAAGGTCACTCGCCATTTTCACTGTAAAATATCTTACAAGCATGCAAGTGATTGCTAGTTGTTTTGTGTTTGCGAACTGTGTAACGTCTGAGTGAGTGCGAGTGACCTCTTGGGTCCCTCGCCTCTATATTCTCTCTTTCCTAAGATATTAGAAGCGGTTAATCCTTAGCTTTCTCAATAATACTTACCCCTGACCTCTAAACCAAAACTCTCAAGAGGTCCCATTGGCCATCTTCTCTAGCCCTTCTTGCTCGTCCTAGGCGTCTTACTAAGTAAAACTATGAAATAAAATAAAACTGAGTGTTAATGAGGGAATTATCCGCCCACTTATTTTTGTGTTACTTAAGTGCATACTCACAATTTACTTCACTAGGCAGCCGAGGGGTTGCTCATGTACTCTCCTCTTGTTATGAGAGCTCTATGACTTGGGATTGCCCATGCAACCCCCTTATTAATATTTCTATAAAAAAAATCTGGAATCCAAGGTATTGATCATGTACTCATTCTTCTTTCACTTTGTTCCCCGTGTGGCTTAGGGTTGCTCGTGTAACCTTATTAGTTGGCTATTATTCTCATAACCCATTAATGGCTTCAATGTTTCTCGTTGCATCTCCCTACTTGGGTATTATTCTCCTGATTCACTGGTAGTTAGGGGATGGCTCATGTGCCCCTCTATAAAGTCTTTAGCAAATTTTTAGTCAGATTGTTGCATTGACTCGAGGTTTTTCCCGTTAGAGGGTTTTTCTCCTCATACATCCGGTGTTATCCTTTTTAGCATCTTTTATCACCCACATGCTTAAACAAGACAAAAAATTTATTTGTTTGATAAAACTTTGATGAATTTTGTAACATAAAGTTTTATGTGTGCTAAAATTTTTGGTGGGTCTCCATTTCTGTACGCAACACACTCTTAACTTCTCATTAGGCTTAGCAAGTCACGACTTAGTTAAACCAAATTTGTAATCCTCGGGAGTGAGGATGATGTCTAGATAGTTTTCTAATCTATGAAATTCATTCTATTTAATTTATTTTCCCTTAAGATATAATTAATTGGGCTAAATGCTGAGCCCATTATGAAATCTTAGAATCATCGTTTAAAAAAATTAATTTCAAATTAAATATGCAAGAATTAAATTTTGATTTGGCTTCCTTATACCACCAATTAAGACTATTCCTGTCGATCATCCTTATTCCCTTGTGAAGTGAGAATTCTCATTGGGATATTAAATCACCCCATCTTGAATGAGATAGATTTTTCATATTTGAAACAATTTATTAAAATAGTCCGTGAAACTTATGTCCAATACGATCGAGTTGAAGATGTATTTTGGTCCCCTAATTAATGATAGTGAATCAAATGGGAATGATATTATTAATTACATTTTATAGTACACCATAGATTCATTGCATGAAATTAAATCCCTTATGTAGAACTTCCCCATTTGGGGGACTGAACTCACTCACATTCAAATTCCAGAAATTATCACCTGAGAGTTTTAATAATATCGGATGTCCATATTAATTCCCTCTATTGGGGAGGAAAGACGAATTTAACGTGAGGAACTAATCACATCACATTCTTAAAACATCGATGGAGACCATGCAATTTATGTCAAACCCCTATCCCACTTAATAATTGAGTTGAGGGTATTTTTGAAAAAAAATATTTATTTGATTTTAGTCACTCGAATTAAATGACCAATAATTTTCCAATTACTTGTTCAAATTAAATTATCCGGTCTCACTAATTTAATTTTCAAGAAATAAAATCCTTTTGATTAAAATAAAACCCAAATACCTTAATCTAATTTATACCTTTATTTAATTACCTATATGAATTCAATTTTGGAAAATGGTAAAAGATGGTTATTTTAAAAAAAGTGATTAAGGCTTATCATATAATAATTCATGTTGTTCATAATAACGTGGGGCCCTATTTCATTAGTACACTATAATTATGAACATGCGTAAGATGGTAGAATTAAAATAAAACATAATAATATGCAATTACAACTCAAATAGGAAACAAATTCCATTTTTCCATCATGGTCTAGAGTTCTTCTTGAAGTAGAACTATTGAACACCAAGAATTTCATTTGATAGAAATACTCCTATGCAATTTGGAAAATATCAACAAAAAATGATCAAAATGACATAAAAAAAACTCTTACATCTAGATCAATCCTCTCAGGATATCGATCACACTAAATACCAGATCGAGTCGGGTCTGTAGATTAACATCTTTGTCTCGAGTCTACAAAAAAGGTGAAAAATATTCCAAAATTGATCAAAACTTCTCCAAACTCCATGGATCTTTCCCCATTAACAAATGCATGAATATACATGATTCTAAAAAGTAAAAAATATTTCATTATTTGAGGGAATAATCCAAACAACCCGAATATCTTGGGTTGGATAAATATCGACCCAGAATGATCGGATGGACGATCTCAACTAGATATAAACATCAATAAGATTTTCACCTACATGGATCTCGGGAAAACATGATCACAATCAAGTGATAACTTCATGAACATGCAAGAGAGCTCCTCACGGCACCATATCTTTCTCCTCTGTATATGTAACCCTTACCCCAGAGAAAATGGGAATGCAATTCTTGTTATTGGAAAAAAATAATAAGAAGAAAACTGAATCACCTCGTGGACATAGGCCATTGCTGAACCACGTAAATATTCATGTTGTGAGAATGGTTTTATTATGTTCGGCTTTAAATATTTAGGATCATTCATTGTGGGATAATTGAACGTGAAATTTAATTGCCTCACAAACTCCTCCAGATACATCAAATAATTCAGTAATGAAAACAACCATATTATTACAACCAAATCGAATTGGAATTCCTCATTCATCCTAGTATTGTGAAATCGAAGGTCACTGAATAAGTCCTATCCATTCAAAAAGCTCATAGCTCGATGGATCCGTCATAACTTATTTGCGGGAACCAGTTGACAAGAAGCAATCCCATTAGGTTAGAACAAAAGTTTCTCATTTTTACATGTCACCAAAAAGAAAACTCTATATGAGGCCTTTCAAAGGTCCCCTACCTCCAATTTGGGAACCCAAACGACGTCGACGAAGCCCTATATGAACTTCATGATGATATTTGTGGAAGCAATGCAGGGGACAGATCTTTAGACTTTAGAGAAATCATGGAAGGGTATTGGTGGTCATACATTTAGAAAGATGCCATCTGCTATATCAGAAGATGATAGAAGTGTCAAATGTTCTCTCCCATGCTCCACCAGAAAACCAGTGACTTAAAATCATTGACTGACACATGGTTGTTCGCTCAGTGGGGTTTGGAAATCATGGGCTCACCACCCAAAGCATTGGGAAACCACAAGTATCTCTTGGTCGGCACTAATTATTTCACAAAGTGGATTGAAATATACTATTCCTAGAAGATCGATTGGGGAAACACCCTTCGCTTTAGCCTATGGAATGAAAGACATTATCCCTCCGAAACCAGGCCTACCCTATAAAGACCACAATTTTGGGCTAAGAATTTAATTGCGAAATCATAAGGATTGAGGTCGACCTATAAGATGCAAGAAAGGAACAAGCCTTGATCAAATAATCTTCCTACTAACAATAGTTGGCCTAGAAATACAATAAAAGCATCAATACACGAAGATTTCAGCTCGAAGATTATATCCTCAGAAGAGTGCTCGATAGTGCCAAAAGGGATTTAGATGGAAAGTTAGGTGCCAACTAGGAAGTGTTGTTAAATATTATTGGAGACAATCACTAGGTAACTACCATTTGGAAATAATAGAGGACAGGGAGATCTCGAGGCCCTAGATTGCACCCAATCTTAGGAAATTTTATTTTTAGCAAATTTATTACTAGTTTATATCTCGCAAGTTCATTCCATAGTTTCTCAACTTTATTGATTGTGCTTCCTAGAAAACTGTAAGTTCAATTAACGCAATTAGCTTCATTATTATTCCATCATTGTTCCAAATGGTAGACCAATTCTTTATATTAAATATTATTATGTTTAGTCAATGTTTATTTGCTGGAATAAATGCCTTAGTATGATTACGCTTAATAAAAAACTCAAGGTTACATTTTTTCATCATAAAAAACAAAAAAGCATCAAGAATTTCCTAGGAAAGCAAAAGACCTAAGGGGGATTCCTAGGCACTAAGTGTCCCGACTTTGGTCGGCTAAAAATCCTGATTGAGTATATGGCCTTACAATTAGGTGCATTTTTTCTAGAGTCTGGATGAGGCCTATGATTGTGGGATCACACAATCTAAAAGGTAAGACTTACAATAGAAACATGCTTGACGTAAGAGGGGAAATGTAAAACATGGAGTTAGTTAAGTGTAAGAGTGTAGTTTAGATTAGATGGAGGCGTAACCCCTTTTGAGTACATAACTAACAAGTTAATCAGGAACACTCCTGATTAATTACAAGACACACAATCATAACCCAGTGGATGTAAACTCAGTTTGAACTAATAAATCTCTCGTGTATGACTCATGAGATAATAATGAACTCAGAAGTAACTCATTTAGAGGGAGGGAGGAGTAAGCACCCTAGATACACCTTGGCAGGAAGCCAAACACACACCAACCCTCAAAAGATCTCTAGTCATATATTAAAATCTTCATAAGAAATTACAATGGTGGGTGAGTAAAACTCTAGTTCGCAATCAATCTCTCTCTGATATCTATTTTGTCTAATAACTCTCTAGTATTAACTCTGAAAGAACAACCCCATCCCTCAGAAGTGGTTGACGCACATAGATAGTCCCCCCCACCACTCCCGAGGTGCCTTAATCTTTACATCTGTGAAAGACATCCCTCATACTTTATATCACAAACATAAAATGCCAAGACATTCCTTTGCCTAAGCAATGTGCGTCAGGGGGCTGTCACCACAGAGGTGGCTCACCAACTGTCCGAAAGCCCCAAATACCACAGTGGTTTGCTCAAGTGCATATTTGACATTGTTCAGGTGGCTAGTGATATCACCTAAAGTAGATGTGACATTAAGTAAAAGGCACAAGTGGTTCACAACTCAGGACAAGCCTAAAGGTATTTTGGTGTTTTACCAGGTGTATCTAAGATGGTTAGGACAAGTCCCAATGGTGCCTCACTTCTCAATCCTCCAAACCAAGTCCCTCTGAAGTTCCCATAATGAGTTCATTAGATAGAGCATGAAAGCTCTCCCATGCCCTGTCGGCCTGGTCTCTTGTGAGTACCGTTTGACCTCACACTGAGTAATCATTATAATCGTTACAAATCATAGTTAGTATAACAAACGATACAACACGAATAAGTAAGTTAAACACCATTTGGACTTGTGGCGAGGGGACATCGGAGTTTTTTGAACTGTTGGGACATCTTCTGTGTTGTGGGATATTCGATATGTGTGAAAAAAAAATTCTGGCACCAAACTCAAACTTATTTTGGAAGAAAACCCTTTTTATTCCCCACGCGTCGCTTCATTAATGATGTGGTTTTGTCTTTTCACCTGCTAGAACACTTCCCGAAGTGCCACGTTCCCACTTGAAATGATTATCGGCGGCTTTGCACGTGCAATGGTGGGAAACTCAAAACGGAGAACTAAAGGATTTCAAACGTCTATTATTCGAAACACTTAGCCTTTTTCCCTTACTTTTCCTTCGTCTTCTTTAACTCCCAGAGCATTTAGAGAGAGAAAAAAACTCAAACATCCATTGTTATTAAGGTTTTCTCTAGTTTCTTTTGTCTCATCGTTTATTTCACCACCACCTGGCCACACTCCTCCATTTTCGTCTATATCTCTTCTTTGCTAAGCTTTTCCTTTCATTTCCACCTACTATGGCTTCTTCAAGAATTCCTAAGGCTCCCAGCACCTGTGCTTTGCCAATCTCCACTGTTTTTGGCCTCTGCTACTGCTGCCACTGGGGGCGCCACCTCTTTGGATGTTGCTCGCCAAGAGCAACTGTGTTTTCACCACCGGTCTCCAATTTTTGGCAAAGGCGATGACTTCTCAGGTTTTTTCAAGACTTTCACTTTCTGCGCCAAATATGATTCTTTGATTATTGGTGACGAGGAAGAGGATTCGGCTGAATGGGGATTCCTCCCCCCCAGAGGGAACTCTACGCTTCCATCTCGAACAAGGTGACTTTGCTTGGTCCCATATTAATTTTCAGAGGCCTGGAGGTTCCCCCACTAATTTTTCTTCTTGGAATGAGCACATGCAGAGCTTCCACGCCATGACTCTCACTAAGGTGAGGTTACATCGGGCTAAATGGTTTGGAGAGTTCACTTTGTCAAAGAATAATGATGCCCTCTCAGTTCTAGTTTCTCACTGGAACGTTACGACCCACACTTTCATAGCTGTGTGGGGAGAGTTTACCGTTACACTAGAAGATGTTGATGAGCTTCTAGGTCTTGAGCACACAGGAGATGTTCCTTAATCCGATGAAGCACTATATGCCTAAGAGGCTGCTGGTCGTTCGGAGTTGGATCATATATGTCGAAGGTGCATAGGTGCTTCCAATAAAGCCACTTTAACTACCCTCATCAATTACTTCTTCCAAGATCCTTATAAGGGTAGTTCTTCTGAAGGTCCCCCAGTCCAAGGTACATCCCTAAAATTTCAATCTTACATTTTTATAATTCTTTCTCGTTTCATTTTGCCTGGGAAATTAAATTACCAGCCCCGAAGGGACCTTATCCACCTATCGATCCATTTGGCCCTGGGTGTCAGGCCTCCTCTAGCGGCAATGGCCCTAGGATCCCTCTATACTTGGCTTGATACTTGATGGTCCCTTGGCGATTATAACTTCACCAATTTTTCCAATGCTATAATTTTAATAAGCTTTTTCTATGTTTTCTTCCCTGCGGTAGCAGCCAAAACTATCTGTCCTCCCTCTGGAGAAACTGTCCTGCCCCCTTGCTCATATGTTTTCCATAAAAAATATAGTCACAAAGAGTTAATTCCCGTCATTGACCAACCTGAGCGTTTTGTGATGAGGCCATACAGAGAGAAAGCCTTCTTCACACTTGGGGTTTTTTCAATCGTGAACCAAGGGTGGTCCGACGAACTACTTTGGACCTCATCATTAAAGACCCTTTGCTTGCTATGATCCTTTTGTTCTTACCAGGGTACCTGCCTTCCTACACCCAGTGGAGATACACCCGTGAGAATTAAAATCCCAATCGATGCAGCCACCAATTCAGTTTTGATCAAGGGGCTCCTTGCCCAATTTTTAGCTATCCCACCCCAAAGTCTCATTTAGCGAGGACTGCTCCTTGTTCACGTCTACTTCTACGTGGGGGGTGAGTTCTACGATGTTTGAGCGAGTCATCATCCCAAGTATCACAAGGCCAGGGGATGTCACCCCCTATTTTCAAAAAAGTATTGGCTGAAATAAATGGCCCAATTTTCTGAATTCATCCAAGGGTCTCCCGTGTATCCCCCAATTTTTTCATTTTCTTCCCTGGAACTGGGGCTAAAGGGTAATTCTAATCTTGGGATCGAGTTCCCTCTAAGACGAACTCCCAAAGAGCCTCCCTCTGAGATTCATCCTTATTGATCAATGATCCCCATTGCCACTCCCAAACCCAAGAAAGCACGAACACCCAAACATCCTGCCCCTTATGAAGGTGTTTCTGGAGAGGGTGCCCCAACTGGTGAAGCTTCTTTTGAAGGAGCTTCTAAGCCTTCAGCCAAAAGGGAAAGGGTTTCAAAGAGTGGAACTTCTACCAAGGTGAAGTCCCAGTCCTCCTCTAAACCTCCTTTGGAAGCCTTTCCAATCACCTCTGTTCCTCCTCCAATGTCTGCTGAACTGAGTGAGGAGTTAAGAAAAAAAATTCAAGATGAAGTGAATCGGATAAATTTTGAGTTTCAATGAAACGCTCCCACCGTTCCTCCTACTGGTGCTTTCCCTACCATCTTAGTAGATCAATCTGAAGGGGGGTCGAAGCAATGGAAGAGCTCAAGGGTTCCTCTGAGTCTTGGTGCTCCTAGTGCAAGAAAAAAGACTCTGGGTACTAAGTCCCATCAGAAATGAGCTCCTAATGTCCATCTCACCCCATATCCTTCTGCTATTGGGGCTATAACATTGGATGAAAGTCCTGATGTTGAGCACTATCTCACTGAGAGGGCTTCACTAGCCTCTTCCCCTCCTTCCTAGCCAATGGTGATATCGTCCCATTATCCCCCTAGATCAGAGGTATACATGTGTTTGGTTTTTTTTCCATACTTACTCCTTTATCTATAACAAATTGTGTTTTTCTAACTCTTAGCAACTTGCGCAAGAAGCAGAAAAAGAAGACCCAACCTTCCTGTGAGTTCTTTCATGGGAGGACACTTCAAAATAGGTTTTATCAATGCAACTCCCCCTGTTCTCCCATGAACGGTCTCACTTATTCCCATTATTTTGTCTCTTGACATACAGTGGAGGCTACTACGCCATTTGTTGCCCCTGTTGACTCTGTGGGAGTTTCTCTCAGCTACGGGGAGTTCCCCCAATTTCTTATGAGTCATCCCCTCAGCTGGAGATTCCTCTAGACATCGTTCAGATTTTGCAAAGTGCTCCTGAGGTAACAAGTTCTAAAAACGTTTAGATCTTTCTTTTCTATCCTTCTCATTTTTCTGAATCTTCTAAATATTTTGGTTTATTTTAGGTTGAAGATGCTTCGTTACTAGATTCTTTACTGGATGATTTCCTTCTTCAGCCTCCACTATTAAGGCCCATCGCTGCATTATCCCCTTTTACCTAAATCGCTGAGGAAAATTAAAATTACAGCATGCCTTTTCTTTCCATGTCATTTCTTGTGCTTAACACTTAGCTTTGTATCTGCAGCTTTCTCCAGGTTTGATCCCGCCATCATCCCTCAGAACTCCACCCATTACTAAGGCTACATTTGTCTTATTTACTCACCCTGGTCCTTCTTCTACCCCTACAAGGGATGATGTGTTTGTGAAAGATTGAACGTCCCCTTCAAGCTCTCCCCCAACCTTAGCCCTAGTTCCTTTTGTTGAATTAGGATCTTCATCAAGTGTTGAGGTTCCTCTGGTTGAGGGTTCTGCGAAGGCTCCTGAGGAGATAAACTTGCCCACTATGGTGCCTACCGTTGCAAATTCTTTCATGTCTCCCGTTCTTGCTCTAACAGTTGCTGAGGTATTTCGCCATTTTCTCTTCATTTCTTGGTGTTTGTCCTTTATTTTCGCAATGTGCAATCTCTTTGTTAGAACTTAATTTTCACTTTCAAATGTTCAAACTCCACCAATGACGATGACTTAACAATGAAAATCACTTGTTAACATTTTTTGTAAAACTCCACCAGTAACGGTGACTTAATAATGAAAACCACTTGTTAAGATTTTTGTCAAACTGCACCAGTAACGGTGACTTAACAATGAAAAACACTTGTTAATATTTTTTTTCAAACTCCACCAGTAACGATGACTTAACAATAAAAACCACTTGTTAATATTTTTGTCAAACTCCACCAGTAACGGTGACTTAACAATGAAAACCACTTGTTAAGATTTTCGTCAAACTCCACCGGTAATGGTGAATTAACAATGAAAACCACTTGTTAAGATTTTTTCATCGAACTCATTATTTCACTTATCTGTCCTCAGGTTTCTAGGGAGTCCCTTCGTGCTGAAGAGCAATCTCGATAAGCTCCTTCGCTTGTTGCCTCACATCATCCAAAACCAGCTGCATCTGAGGAATCTAGTCCTGACGACCATCGTTCAACGATGCGTGGCCCAACTGATAGCGAATATGGATGTGAACTTTCTTTTCCTATACTGGCTCCTCATGAGTTTAGTCTCATGATTCTTCACCTCTAGCCACAAATACCTGTCCGGCATCGTTTGGTGATTAAACATATTTCCACTCACCATCCTGACACTTTTACCGTTGATTGCCTTCGTTCAAACATTTCAGTGATGAGCCATAGGCTTCAGGGTATGGCAACCGTTATTACTGAGCTTGTCACTACCCCAACTGCAAGCGTCACTAGCCCCCTCCTTAATCAGTTCTTTGTCTATTTGAAGGAATTAGGTAGAGATGGCTTCCAATTTAACTGGCTGATCAGACACTTGAAAACTTTGAATAGTCAGCAGTTGGAAAGTCAAAGGGATCTACTGCAAAAGCACTTGGAGACTCAACGGATTGAAGGGGCTAGACTAACTGAGTTAGTACCTCTACTAGAAGTTGTGAATTGAGAATTGGATGATATCGAAGAAGCTATTCATCTAAAGAAGTTGAAATGAGAGAAACTTCTTATCGAGCATGCTCAAGTTCAAACGAGTCTGGAGGGTTTTACCAGCGCCCAGCAGGCGGGCTTGGTAGCTTCTTTAGGCTTTCCTGCAAACTTTTTCTCTTCCCTAAACTTATGGTTCCTCCTAGGCCAATGACCTCTCCCAACACTTGTGCAAATTTTTATCTTCTTCCCATGTAATTCTTGGGGAGTAGTTCTCGATTTTGTAATACACTTCCCAGTATATGAATGAAAGATAAGTTTATCTTTTTTTCTTATCACCTCTTTGTGTTATAACTACTTGCATAAAATACAGTTTTGCAATTTTCCACCGCATTCTAGTTGCAAAAAATGATATAACTTTTAAAAAAGACTTGTATATTCATGAAAACTAGATACATCATTATTCCAAGGTTACTCGCTTATACATGATAGACCTTCAACCATTTGTTATTAATCTTGAATGGTTTATCTTCTTCTATCTTTGAGATGAAACAATAACCTAAATTGTGAGCCTCCTTCACAATGAAAGGTCCATCCCAATTCGCTGTAAACTTAGGTAGAGGAAGCCCTCTAATGTGCTTCACTGTTGCTTTTAAAATGAGGTGTCCTTTAACGAACTTCCTTCGTCTCACCAAGTTATCATATGCCCTTGAGATCTTCCACGTATACATTTAGAAGTGTTGTATTATATTATCTCTGTGCTCGTCCAATGCCTCCAACTGTACGTGTCTACTCTGAGGGAGCATGTTGCTTTGCAGGGCATAACGAGTGGAAGGAACTTCCAACTCCATTAGAAGGATTTCTTCATCTTTGTACATAAGGGAGAATCGAGTGTATCCTGTGGGTTTTCTCTTGGTCGTTCGATAGGCCCACAACACTGCTGGAATCCTGTCATCTCACGATTCTAGGAAATCTTCCATAATTTTGGCCGAAATATTGACTAAGGTCTTATTAGTCACTTCATCTTAAATGTTTCCCTTAGGATATGCCACCGTTGAAGTATGATGGACAATGGAGTATCTGTCACTGAGCATCGTTACCTTTTTATTGACGAAGAGGTTTCCATTATCGGAGAGGGTGACTTTCAGGATCTCAAAACGTTAAATCACGTATTTTTTGATAAAGTTAGCCACCGCGCCCGCCATTGCTCTTCTGAGAGGTATTTCTTCGTCCCACTTTGTATAGAACTCCGTTGCCACTAATATCTAGATCTTTCCTCTTGGTGAAGGATGAATCGCTCCTACTAGGTTAAACAACCAAGTGTGGAATGGATAAGGAGTGACCAAAGAATGTAGGTCCACCAAAGGAGCATGAATCATATTCCCATGCAGCTGGAACACCTTGCACTTTCGCACAAACTCAATAGAGTCCTTCTCCGTAGTTGGCCAATAATACCCCAAAGTCATTAGTTTATCATATAGCTTGTCCTCTCCGATGTGAGTTAGATCGTGAGCTTGCACAACACTTGCTTCCTCTTTTGTGATGCATCTTAACGGCCTGTTGAAGTATCCTCTCCGATAGAGTTGTTTATCTTGGACATAGATCTATGGGGCCCTCCATTTAAGTCCCATCACATATATTTTCTCCATAAGAACTACTCCATCTTTGATGAAGTCAATATAAGGCTGGCTCCAGTCTGTTTGAGTTTCAGCGAAGTGACATTCAGCTGCTTAAAAGAAGAGTTGGCACTTAACACACCTCCATTGTAATTCAGTTGTGTCTTGTTTCATCATTGCCCAAAATTATTCTTCCCTTTGGATTCTCCTGTACAAAGGGATCTTTGTTGTTTCGCAGTGGCTCTCATGCGTCATCCTTAATCTTTTTTATGCCTCATCTGGGCTAACACATCTTGACAATTATCCTCCCAAGTTCCTAAAATATAGGTTTCCATGATTGATGAAGTATTGCGCTAGCTCTCTCAGTTTCATCTTTCCTTCCCCAAATTCTAACTGTTTTCGAATCTCACCTCTCCAATCTGAATCTCCTTCCATAGGTAGGATTGACTGTACCACCGATGGGGCTGTTCTTCGTTGGATCACCATAGTATTTGTATCGATATTCATAATTAGCTTCTGCATAATGGTAACATAGGCATCAGCATGCCGTCTCATCATCTAGGATGTCTTCTTATCTTAACCTGATGGAACTTGTTAATCAACCGTTGGATTATCATTCTGTAGGGCGCTAGATTGAGGTGCTTCAACGCATACTCCCCATTCACTTGTTGAACTACCAAGTTTGAATCACCTTTGATACATAGTGAACGAATGTTCTTTTAAAGAGCCTCTGGTAGCCCAAGTACCAACGCCTCACACTCTGCTTCATTGTTGGAGCAAGGGAAATCCAATTTATAGGAAAGGAAAAATTCCTCCTTTATTTTAAAGAAAATAATCCCTGCCCCTCCTTTCTTTTCTATCGAAGAACCATCGAATTACATAGTCCCTTATTCAAGGTCAGCCTCTAAAAAGTTTTCCTACAAGTTATCCCCCGGGATGTTCTCTTGGGGTGGATCAGATACTCCATATGGGAAGATTGCCAATAAGTTTGCATACGCCTGGATTTTTATTGAGCGAGGAACCACACTTTAAGTCATATTCTGAGAGGATGAGGAACCACATAGTTTCTCTTCCAATCAAAATAGTTCTTCTTGTCAATAAAAATATAATTGGATCACATCTTGTCACAATGTGAATCATGAAAGATACCATATAATGTCTAAATTTTTGTGCTGCCTCTGGTCTATGTATGATTCTGATCAATTAGTGGACTCGCCTTTCTTTCCCAACGACTTCCTGCGCCAAGAGTGCTCCGATGGACCTAGTGGTAGACGTAAGGTAGAGCTGTAAAGATTTTCCAGGATTTGGAGGGAGCATTATGTGACAACCCGTATATAATTATGATAAATTGTATTTAAATTATACTTATCTTATGTGATATGAATAATGTGTTATTAGTATATCTAATGTTAAGTTATTATGGTTAGTATAATTCTACTTTCAAAAATCATGGAATGTCTAATTATTTACGAACACAAGATTTGGTTATTTTCGATAGAAATGTTCCTGTTTAAGACTAGTTTTGACCCTTGTAAGATCACAATTGACTTGAGGTGAAAACTACATAGTTGTAGATATGTGAGTTAGGGTGGTAACACAACAAATGGTGCATCAAATGGATGTTCGAGTAAGAAGTTAGGTCAAAATTACGAGAAGGGGTGAATCTGTCAATTCCCTTAAGTGGTAAATTGTCTTTTATTAAACCAAATGTTTTAATTTGATTGGATGGATTGGGAGGCATCCTTGGCCGACTTAAAACTCTCTCTTAACCTTATTTATTCAGCAAATAGGTCTCTAGGTTCAGTTTTAGGTTTTATTAGCTTGAGGAAAGAGAGGTAGAAGTTAAGGAAGAAAGGGTTACAAGGAAAATCTAGGAAAACAATTCCAAGAAAATCCTTAAGGTGTTTCCAAGGTAATATTATGTGTTAATATTGTTTTAATCTTATATTATACTTATTTCAAAGTATATAAATCGTGAAGTATTGATCCAAATTCTATCCTCCTTTGTGATAATATGTATTGGTTCACATGTGAGATAAGTGGTGTTATAGGTCATATTGCTTTGTATTAAAACCCTTGGTATTCAAACTTGCATATCTATTTGTGTGACTACTGTAATTCAGAAATTCCAATTGGATATGAAAATATACTCATATATTCATATCATATCCTAAAATTAGAATTTAACTCCTTATTCTTAGGCTTTAGTGATGGTTTCAAGTTGGTATATAGTTGCTGTTTGTATATTTCATTTGGGTATGACCTGAGTTTGGTCAAGCTTTTGAGATAGCAAATGAAGTCCAAATATTATGAAACTTTAATTATGTACTATTAAGTATGTCTAATGAAAGTTTGTTCAAAATCATGTAAAGTTATACTGTGGAAAAATTATGAAAAGTCTTGGAAGTCAAAGGAACAATAGAGGAGTTTGTTGGGCAGATTTCTTGTGTTGTAAAGAAATGGCCATAACTTGCCCTAGGAAGCTTGAAAAATTACACCGTCACTTGTAACGGAAAGTGTATTTAGATGGGTTTTCATATTGATAAGCTTTAATACCTTTATGTGTACTATTTATGAATATGGTATGGTTAAATATGGAGGACAATGATTTGAGGCCATATTGGATACCCCATGAAAGAATGTTTGTATCTACTCCTTCCCAAGGGTATTTTGAGTACATGTTTCATGTGTATATACATTCAGAAGTATACTTTTATGTTTACTTGATTTTAGTTATAAATTCCTTACGAGGTAGTTTCTAGGGTTGAATGTTCATGACCTTATCAACATATATACCATCGTTTCGTCTTTTCATATGTTTCATGTAATATGACTTGAGTAGAATCATATTGTGGTTGTGTACTTATTTAAAGTTACATAATCATATTAAGATAATACTTATGATTGAGTTTCAGTACTGATTTAGTTTGATTAACAGGTGTAAGGTCGAATCAACCAAGTTCAGCCCCACCCGAGGGAAACGTGAATACATAATTGACAACACAAGGTGAGTGTACTTACTGAGTTGATTTTGGATATGACATATATGTATCATATGTTGAGATTATATGGTTTATTTAAAAGTCATGAGATGTTGATATGTTATGTCTTATTTAAAATCCAAGATATGTTGATACGTTATGGCTTATTTAAAAGCCAAGAGATGTTGAGATGTTATGGCTTTATAAAAGCCAGGATATGTTGAGTTGCTATGCAATTCAGGAGATGTTAGGTTTTTAAAACCTATGGATATGATTATTGCCTACAGGCAGGAGATGCGGGGTTTATTAACTCCGGATATGTATATGGCCTAATTTGGCACAGAGATGTATATATTAATATGATGAGATGTTAATATAGTGCTTTTACTATATAAAGATGTAGTACATTCACTGAGTTTTTAAACTCATGGTTTTATATGTTTACATTTTCAGGTTTTCCAGCTGCCACTGCCAAGTCTAGGAGGTTGAGTACATAGAAGTAGGGTCTTGTTAGTTTGTTTTATAAACTGCACTAGATGTAATTAAGTTAAATGCTATGTGAGTTCTGTCGAAATTGTCTCCTTAAAACGATTGGATTTTTTTTTATTCTGCATTTTAACCTTGAAGTTGTTTCAATATGTATTGCCTAAATAATAAATAAATTATAATTGTGGTTTGTAAACTATTAAGTTAATTATATCCTAATGGAGTAAGGGTGTGAGGCATTATCTGTGGAGAGGTCAACAGATTCTTCAACCTGGTCAAAGATTCCTGATGAGCTTCCTTCCACTTGAACTTTGTGCCTTTTCGCAATAGCTCCATCAATGGGTGAGTTATCTCGGCTAGTACCGGCACAAATCTCCTGAGGTAGGAGATTTTATCGAGGAAACTTTTGAGCACTTTCATCATTTTTGGACACACATTTCCAGGATAGCTCACTGCTTGTTCTGGTCTATCTGTACTCCCTTTCGATCCACCATGAACCCTAGGAACTTCCCATTTATGACCCTGAAAGAATATTTCAATGGGTTCATCTTCAGCTTGTATTTTCTGCAGGAAACAAACACCCTCCTTAGGTCGTCCAGATGAGACTTTTCCTTCTTCGATTTGATGACCAAATCATCAACATAGAACTCTAGGAATTTATGGAAGAAATCGTGAAAAATGGCCATCATTGTCCTTTGATATGTCGCCCCAGCATTCTTTAATCCAAACAGCATCACCTGTGTTATCTCCAAGCAGATTTTCTTTGGCACACCCACTTGATCATAAAACTACGAGAACTTAGGCGATGCTGAAATAACTTGGTACTCCCAACTTTTGTTTACTTCTTCTCCTTCCAGGTTGTATACCTCCTTCACATCCCTCGTGCTTGATTCATCGTAGGCAATGACCACATTGGCCATGGCCATTGTGAAATATTCTAAGGCATCTTCAAAGTCCTCCTATTGGAACTCAAGTTCCCTCATCTATCGTTCTGCCTCCTCGTCATAGGCAATCACTAGGTTCACCCCTTGCGGTGGTAGAGGGTTAACATTCATGTTGTTCTCTTGAGCGATCTATAAAGCCCTTGTCTTTATATGCTTGCTAAAAATATTTCTAAATGTGAAACAAGCCTCCGTTGGATGACCCACCTTTCGATGGATTTGAGAATACTTAGGATCCCCTCTCGTTGCTGCATCTGTCTCCATGGCGGGGATACCCTTAGGTTCATACATTTTTCCTCCTTTAACCATGTTATTGTAATAGCTAATAGCCTCCTTAACTGCAGAATGTAGTGATGGTGGGACTTCCCTATCTCTTTTAAACTTTCTCTTGTTAACCTTCTTTGGTTGCTTGCCTCTTTCACCTCCATCGACGTATCCCACCCATGGGGGCTGGCCACATGCTGTAACGGGTGGCCCCGACTGTCTGAACAACAGTAGTACCACAACAGGGTTTAGCCGAACCACCAATGATATGTTTCTTATTACTTTCAAAAATGCTATAAAACTCCCTTCACAAGTTTCAATATTCAGGTGACAGATATACTCTGGGAGCAAACCCTCAGTACAGAGTTATAATGGTTTGGACTCTTTGGCTTCTTCCCTCACGTCGAGGGACCTCTCCCTAAATCTTTGAACATAATCCACCATATCTTTTCTCACCCGTTGCTTCTCCCTACCCAACTGTGTTAATGTAAACTCATCTTCTGCCAGAAATAACTTCTGGACAAATAAAATGTGCATCTCTTCCCACGTTGAAACACTCTTTGGCGCCAAGTGAGAGTACCTTGTATAAGTTTTATCGGTTAGGAATTTTGAGAACCTGAGTTTCTTATTGTTGCAGTGAGCTCCCAAATGTTTGATGAAACATTTGATGTTCTGCATCGGGTTTACCCCCTTTCGCAGTGTATTTATCAAAGATGGGAGGGATGTAGTCCTTTGGGTAAGGCTTATAGTTGTACTCCTTGGGATAAGGAGTGCAAAAATCATCATATACCGATACTACCTCGCTGATCGATTACAAGGAAGCTGATATCATCTTCAGCATCTCTTTCTGTATTTCTTTCCTCATCTCCTCCAAAGAAGATGAGGGTGTTATCTAGATCGTTGGGGGAATCGCTAGAGGGACCAATTGTGGGACACTCGTTGTACCTGAAGTAATCCCAACAGGTGGAACTCCCATCACACCTTGGGCACCCACCGTTAGAACAAGAGTGGGTATTACATTCAAGGGGGTAGTGCCCATTGGGGCTGCGTTATTGGGGCTACTGGACCCACTATTGGTGTCACGAAAGAGCTCGTATCAAAACCCCGCAACACCGTTGTAGCAACGGGGTTCTGTAGAAACTCATAAAACTTAGTCATGAGGAGGGCAACTTGGGTCGGCCCCATTCCAGCGCTAACAGAAGCTTGCATTATCCTTGGAATGGTCGTTGTCATTTGAACTAGAGGTACGTCAACCCGAGGGGCCCCATCCCTAGCCGCCTCAAGCTCTCTCGTAGCTTGCTCTTCTTGGCGTTAAATATCATTAAAGTCTATAGAACGGTTGACATTATCCTGAGCCATACTTCTAGAAGAATACCTCCCCAGCGGAGTCGCCAAATGTAAGAAGGTAGTTTAGATTAGATGGAGGCATAACCCCTTTTGAGTACAGAAATGACAAGTTAACCGAGAACACTCCTAATTAATTACAAGACACAAAATCACAATCAAGTGGACATAAACTCAGTTTGAACTCATAAATCTCTCGTGCATGACTCTGAAGATAATAATGAACTCAGAAGTAACTCATTTAGAGGGAGATAGGAGTAATCACCGTAGATACACCTTAGCAATCAGGGAAACACACACCAACCCTCAAAAGATCTCTAGTCGGATATTAAAATCTTCGTAATAAATGACAATGGTGGGTGAGTAAAACTCTTATTTGCAATCAATCTCTCTTTGATATATCTTTTCTTTAATAACTCTCTAGTAATAACTGTGAAATAACAACCCCATCCTTCAGAAATGGTTGAGGCACATAAATAGCCCCCCGCCCCCTACACCACTCCCGATGTGTCTCAGTTTTTACAACTGTGAAGGACATCCCTCATACTTTATGTCACAAATATTAAATGCCTGATGGACTAGCCAGATCCTTATCATAAACATTAAATGTCAAGACATGACTTTTGCCTAACCACTGTGCGTTAGGGGGTTGTCACCACAGAGGTGGCTCACCAACTGTGTGACAACCCCAAATACCAAGGTGGTTTACTCAAGTGAAAATTTTACATTACTTAGCTAGCTAGTGACATCACCTAAAGTAGAAGGCACAAGTGGTTCACAACTCAGGAAAAGCCTAATGGTCTTCTGGACTTTTACCAGGGGTATCTAAGATGGGCATGACAAGCCCCAACGGTGCATCACTTCTCAATCCTCCAAACCAAGTCCATCTAAAGTTCCCATAGCGAGGTCATTCAATAGAGCATGAAATCTCTCCCAGGCCTGGTCTCTCGTGAGTACCGTTTGACCTCACACTGAATAATCATAATAATAATTACAGTTCATAGTTAATATAAACAAAAGATACAACATGACGAAGTAAGACAACAAAGCTAAAGGATGAGCACACTCGACTAGTTTCTTCGCTAGAAGATATCTCTGGCCTGCCACCGTGAGCAACCTCGCTTGAACTACCACGTCGAGCTGCCTCTCTTGAGTTGCCTTGATACCTTAATCCCTTAAGTCTGTTGTATTAGCTGCGGGGGATTATCTCTAATCTCGTGATTATCTTCAAGCCCCCTATATACAATGGAAACATGCTTGACGAAAGAGGGAAAATGTAAAACACGGAGTTAGTTAAGAATTTCACAAATTAATCATTTAAAAATATCTTATATATGAGTATAATTACAATATACAGTCCTAGAACAAAACATTAATCCCTTTCCAGTTATTATCTTGGTGACTGTTACTCTTCGTCTATTAATAATATTTTCCCTAAACTCATCGTCGCTATCATGTGTCGAAAAGTAATCTTTTGCCAACTTAAAAGGAATAATGTCAAAAGGGATCCAAATTTCATCACTTCTAAATAGAGGATAACTGTAAGAAGGGCACTCTATTTAGTACCAATACCAAAGATTGAAGTCTTTAGAGATCTTCATAATATCTAGGGCATTATTCAACGATGCTTGTATGACACTTTCTTCACTTTATCCATCTTAAGGGGGAATCTACCCATCCCTCGTCATAACCCATGACCTAGACTGATAAAGGACCTTTTTGAAAGAGATATGTTAAATTTATTAGTTCTGACCAAGTGCCATCTTGATCGCACCATATTTTTTTGAGTCCTCCTCAATTTTCCCAATCCTCTCTCTTAAAGAAATATTTTCATTCTGAAATAGCTTTGCAACGTCGTTGACATCCCCAACATCACTCTTAAATTTGGTCTACAAATGAGATTTTTTAATAAAGTGAGTTGTCACTTTTTAAAGAGCTTTTGGAACAGAGAGAAAAGCTCCACGAGCCTAGTTACTGGCTTTTCGACCAAGTACTTGCTTTAGAACATTAGCCAATGAATAAGGGTCAACCCCTACAGTCCTATTTTCAAGCTACAAGAATCAAAATAAAATCATTCAGACATAAATGAACTGATTTCAAACTTTATTAGATAAAATGAATAGGGCAATCCCTTACAAACACTCAAAAATATAATAATATAAGGATTTTTGGGAGCTAAGCTAATCCTAACTAGATTTGACCCTCTATTTCCTTCACCTTCTCTTAAGAGTTGGGGGCTTTACCTTTGTCAGCATTCCCCATTTCTTGATTAGCCACAGCCTCTCCCTGACTACTTTTTAAGGCCTTGCCTCCTTTTCCTCCCGTAGTAAAGAACCTATATCATGTTCCCCAAATAGCTCGAATTTTGAAGGAGAATTTGTCTTAACCAAGTTTGCGTCCCATCCTTTCTTAACATATGAATTTTGAATGAAAGTTAACTCTTTCTTGTCCTGGGCAAATGCCTCTACGTACCCGTGATTAAAGGCCCCATCCTTGGCCTCTACTAAGACATGAGGATGATTGACATTAGCCTTTTCAGCATGTCATGCTCAATGCTCAACTTATCAAGCTCTACCATCAACATTTCGGTATCCAAGTTGGTGGACATGTTCTCAACGTCATATGTTTTTTCGTAGTGGTCAAAGATGCATGAGACTTATCCATTGCTTTTCCCAAGTCATTATTTATCTTGACCTTTTTGGCACCCCTATCAAGCATTGAACACCAATTGTAAACATAAAACCCTGAGTCAACATAATGACTATAATTAGGAAAAAATCCAATCAATAGTTATTAAACTTACCCAAGATAATGCCTATGCGGAATGGGAAGCAAACTGATCAAAGGTGAGATTATCGACATACTCTTGGTCCAATTAGAGAACAACCCCTCTTAGCTGACCAAGGGCTAAAGATGGGTTATTAGCCACTAACATAGTTTGGCCCCTTCACCATGTTGGGGCATCCACCTTCTTAGTGGTAACATCAATAGAAAGAAGACATAATGGTTTTTTACCTCTTTAATTTCTCCTTTAGGAGTATCCATCATAGTAACAAGCTAAGAGGGACCCTCGACCTCCTTCCTTTTGGTGACCATTAATTTTGTGGAGGTCAGAGTCATCCACAAGAGTAAAGTTTCTTTTTCTCGGAGCCATGATGTCCTTCTCGACGGTTAGTATGGTATTCACATTCATAAGCTTAAAATAGGATGAGGTGGAGGCTATGGAAGAATCTTGGCTTGTAGAAGGAACTTGTACTTTCGAGATGGATTCAATTGTCCTACTTGTAAAGCTAGACGTAGACTTGGTACACTTAAGTATGAAAGACATTGACCTAAGATGCCCAACACTTGTTACCAAAGGCCTTCTTAACTTCTAAACTTTTATAATATTTTCACGAATAAAATAAGAAGTATCCTTCTTCTTTGATGCAGTTGAACAAAACAAATGAGAAAGCAAATATTAATGTATATTTCAACCAATTACCAACTAATAATAACATAATTTGAAGAAAAAGTATTATTAACCTATTTTCCTCCCCATGGCAGGCTAAAGAAACACCCAATATGGTTCACCACCCTCAGGATTGGGTTGTTGTTGTAAATTTTTAGTAAAGAAATCCCTGACTCTAGTAACCCTTATTGAAATCAGGAAGATTTGCAACTAAAGCCCTATCAGCTTTTCTCTCCTTCAAATAATAGGCGTTGTCAGTTCTTTTTTACCACGAATAGTAGTGTCTTTGTTTTAGAATCTCTATTTGTGTTTCATACAACTCATTTATCCTATGAATGCCATTTAGATACCCCATATGTTTGGAGAACATTGGGCAGGAACAACCTAGAAGAATTCACAAAATTCTAGGAAGACTTGATTGGGAGAAACGTTATACCCCCATCAGCCACCGATATAGTGTAATTCCAATAACCACGTTCGACGTTATAGTAATCGATTGGTATACTATTACACTCTATAGTTACTCAATTAGGAATTGAGTACTTGTTTCTAAATGCCCCCAAAGTTCTATTATTCATGACATAAACCATTTTTTCTCAAGTATGAAAGAAAAAATGATATAAATGGAGGAATCTAGATGGACGTTGTACGAAAAATTCAAAATTTAAAAGAGAGGAAAACGTACAAGTAAAGGAATTTGCAGGAACCACCGGTGATTTGTATAGTTGAAGTAATGGAGAAAAATGGCGGTTAGAAGACTTTGGTTATTTGGTTCAAATTTTAAGGCATCTCATCATTTGAAAACAAAACCTAAGGTCACTAACTAATAAAGTAGCTTCAATTTAAGCGAGATTTTACCAGCATACTCCAAGCTAACACAAGAAATTATAAGTGCACCCTTAGAAGTCCCGATGGAAAAATATAGAAGAATCTTCTTATAACAACTCTTTCCTAGAGTAGAAAGGCATTATCTCAAGAAGTGACCAACAACCTTGGCCGACCAACTCATTTATTGATCTCTCCGCCCCATTCAAGCCACAGAGCTTTGGGAGGAATTATGGGGTAATAATCCAAACATCCCAAACAACTCGGGTCAGATAAATATGGGCCCAAATATTTTCGGTAGAGGATAGCAACTACAGATAAACACGAATAAGATTTCTACCTGCATGGATCTCCGAAAAAGCTGAGCACAATCAACAGGTGACTTCGTCAACAACCAAGAGAGCCCTTCACATCACCATCTCTTCCTCCACGATAAATATAACCCTTAACTCGAGGAAAAGGAGAATGCGATTCTTGTTATTAGTGTTTCTAGGGCCTGAAATTTAGTGTTTGGGCAAAACGAGATTTTAGTGTTTCTAGGGCTTTTATAAGGGCGATTTTGGTTCATTTGGGCATGGGGAAGATGGAAGAAGATGAGAGGGTGACATAAAGGTGGTCTTCCCCCACGGATGAACCTTTTATCACCTTAAGCCACCATTACACCACCATAAACCCCCACATTCTTAGTGTATTCCACCATATTCAAGACTACAACACCCATTTCCACCATTGTTAAAGAGGAGCTATGAAATTTGGAGAGGTTCTGGGAGATTTTTGGAGACGATGATGGAAGCTTTCATTTAGTTGGAAGGATTTTTGGCTTCGAAACTTGAATGGAGCACAAATGGAGCATTTTTAGAGGATACATTTAGTAACCCCTCGACGCCACCATTGGAGGTGGGGGTTGCTCCTCTTACACCAACCTTCTTACCACTATTTGGAGCTTTTAGATTTGAAAAATCTTACTCTTAGAACTAAGACTCTAAATTGTGTATTTGTAGTCTTGTTGTTTGATTACATGAGTAGGGTGCATTTGATTAAAGGAGAAAAGACACGCGTAGTAAATAATAAACATAAAAATGAATAAAAATGTTGCAAAATGTTATCTAGTTGCAAAATGTTATATTGTTGAAAAAAAAATGATGTGTAAATATTTCTAAGTTTCATGAAATGAAAATTGAGATTTTCATGAAATAGTGTATTTTCTAGAAAATCTATGCTAAACATTTTATGAAATAAAATGTTTGAGAATGATGATTTATTTTGCTAAAATATTGGTGAAATAATGTTTCAAAGTTTCTTGGAAAAATGTAAAGTTCACAAAAGATGAACATTTGTTGAGTTTGAGAAGTAAAATATCATTTATGGCTTGAAAGTACATTTGAAAATATTATGAATTTCTAGAATGAAATGCATGTTTGACCCATTTAATAGGATTTAGGATTTAAAATCCATTTTTATCATGCATATAAACTTGTAGTATTTTAGTAATGAATATGTGGTTAAGTTTTTAGGAGCTTTTATTGGTTTAAAATAAGAAAAAGGAAAAATAGAAATTTTGGTCTTCAAAGTGTGAAAAAATGGTTAAAGGCGTGATGAATATAAGATTGCAAGACTACATGCTTTAATAAAAGGGAAATGGTATTTTATTATAAGTAGTCTTTGAGAGTAATTATATTTATTGAATAAAAAATGTAAATAAATGTCTAAATTAGAAACATAGTTAGTAAAGTTATTGGATAAGTGTTAATGGTTAAATATTGGGAAGTTGGTATGTGTAACTTAATGATGTTTGAAAATTAATACTTATGAATTTGGAAAGGAAATAATGGAATAAAGTGGTTTTCGACTTAAGAAGAATGATACTCCAAATGTTAAAAGGTGTTAATTATTGAAGCCACTTAAGAAGTAATATATGTATCTAAAAAGTGTTTTGGGAAACTAAGACTTGTGAAATGGAGGAAAATGACAAGTTTGGAAAATTATTGGGTAAAATGATAATTTACTTAAAGCGGAACATTTTTTTGAAATGAAAATGTTGGAAAAGGTATTACACAAACTGGTCCTAAATGAATATATTTTTTTTAAATAAAATCAAAGTTAAAGTCCAAAGGACATGAAATGATAATTACAAAGTGTAACATGAGTTAGGGTGAAATCACGGGTTTGGCTTCGGCCGGGTAAAAAGGAAAAGAAGAAATAATGTGGACATATGTAAAATATTAAAACAGATAAAAAGGAACTCGGATGGCATGGGGAGATTTAAGGAGGTCATGTTGCCCTAGAGTGAAAGACCCAAAAACCACTGGACATATTATATGGTGGCATCGCCGGCGGTGTGGAGCCCATTATAGTATGCGGTTTAATTGGAGATTCCGAGAAAAGATAAAGGAATAAGGAAGATGTCAAGAAATGGGTTGTGTGATGAAATTGTGTTAAGACAACCTAACTTGAATTAATTAATAAATGTCGTGGTTAAGGTTAAAAGGGATAAGAATTGTGTGATTAGTGTCCATAAAGTTAGGAAATGGTAAAGTATGATGGTTAAACGGGTAAGTTGAGAAATCTAAGAAGGTTTAAACTTAATTAACATAAGGGTGTGTTGCTTAAGGTTTTCAAAGGTTAAATAAGTATTTTCTAATATGGTGTTCGCTTGTTATAAATCTAATCAAAAGTAGGTTAAATAAGGTTTTCAAGCTCATAATTATAAATCGCTTTCCCACTTTTGATTAGATTTGTGAGTAATTTTTGGGTGTCCATGAAAGCCAATAAAGACGACACCATGCTTTTTAGTGTTAGGTGATTATGTCCCAATCCTTGATGACATAGAGCCTTATGAGATGTTTATAGAGTGAGATGGTACCCATCTGGCAGCTAGCACAAATTACACATGGTCAACGATAAAGGTTAATAGTCTGGGTGTCTTGACTAAGCACTAATGGTTGGTGATTAAAATGTATATAGCCCATAGGTGCGGTTCTCACGGCTTGTTGACACCGGTAATGCACTTAGGCAAATTCGATCCTTGGAGTTATATCCCAATTAATGATAGTTAGATGAACGTATGACGTTGTGTAGGCCAATAGAGGCACCATGTGATCCTTTGAGTGAGATGTATTATGTGGTAATGATGAAAGTTTTCTTGGTAGTGGTAACAGTTAGTAGTGTTGATTATGAACTAATTATAAAGGTTGTCAATTTAATATATGGAGGTTAGATAACTGGGTGGCATTCATAAGTATTGATTTTGTGGTAAGAACGTATCAGGTCCCTTGGTTGAGGACTTGGATCTTGTGTATCTTAATTACAATGTGGTATTGATGAATAGGAGCCCTCATGGTGTAGGATTTGGTATTTATAAGAAATACCCGACGTCCCATAGCCTACCAAGATCTATATAGTCGTGTTAACTTGTAGATTATCACATAGTGTGATATCTGCATCATCATACAATTTAGTTATCACGGATGATCATTCATTGAGGATTAGATGGGGCAGACCTTGAGGTTTATAGGTTATAGGAAATATCCTGTACCCTTCCATAATCCTTAGTAGCGTCAATTGTGGTTTGTACGTGGCATATGGTCATAGCCATTTGGATGAAAGATAAGATTATTATTAAAGTGTAAAGACTCGTTTTAGCTGCCGAAGTAATGTTTAGGTGCGAGGTGATCCTAGTCTGAGAGTAGTTTGTAGGCATTTGGGGTGCCTATAGGACTAATTATGTGTCGCGTCACTTAAAAGTTACATTATTGTGACATCCGGAGGTATTCTATGATTAAGGTGATCCATGTGTGGAAGCTCGTGGACTAGTGTCTTACGATCACCAGGTAATCACGATGTGGGTATTAAAAGGTTTGTAAAGAGCACATACAATGATAAAGGTATGGATCATGAAATCTTATTGGGTAATGAGAACGATTACATAGAATGTGTTTAGTGCCTTTAGGAGACTAGTTAAGTCTTGTTTGAAGGAGCATAGTAATGATTGTGTTGAGGGTTAGGTGATGATCTTAGATTATTAGTAGGGGTTTACAAGAGTCTTATAATGTACATGTCCGGTCTGGCTTCCCAAATTGGCCCAGATAAGTGATGTAATCCATAAGATAAGCTAAAAGTTTGTGTCATTATAGGCTTGATTCTTGAACGTTATGAAATAACTAGTATTAGTGTTATGATACTCAACTTTTAGATGTACTATGAAATGTATTCGAGACTTAGGGTGATGATGCCATTTGGAGACTCGAATATAGCAACCGAGGTGAGTAACCATTATCAGCATGTGATAGGGTTGCCTTAACAAGGTAAGGACTAGTTCTTGGCACATCTTTCCAAGCTAGTATGGATTAAAATATGTAGCCCTGTGTGATATTTAAAACACTTAGAATGCCAATGACAGCGGGTGTTGTCCTCACGTGAGTTCAGTTTGGGTAAAGCCTTGAATTAATCTTAATGACAACCTCGTATAGTCAAAACATATAATAAGGTGGATGTATATCTTTAATGGAGTACTGCTTAGGGGAATTTGGGATTTCGATCATGATATGTCAAGGGAGATAATAACCTAGGTGCAGTAGGTTGGTGACGTCGCCACCAGTAACTAGATAAGTTTAGTGTAAACAAGGGTGTGAGGCATCCGCCAATCGGAATAATTCATGTGTGCCAAGGATGTGGAGGTTAGGGCCTTACTCCCAAATAAGGAAGTTGGGCATTGAGTTTTTAGAGGACTATCGATTTTTATATTTCTTTGGTGTTATGGGAATGAATGATTATCATCTGATTAGTCACAGCTAGTGGCCCAAGCCAGGGTATATGGCTATGATTAGTGCCTTATGATAACGTTGGGAATAAGTGAAATGACTTCAAGCACATGTCGTAGGTTCGCGTTGTAAACCATAATCGGATGCTCATGGGTGGAATTTTTCAGAACGGTTGCTTCTTCCTTATGACCCTTTTGGTTTTGATAATCAGTGGTCGGTATTCTCACATATGTGGTGAGTCGAATTGGTACCATGTCATCGTACGATGTTGTTGGTCCTGGAAGAGCGAGATGGTCTGGGTATGGTCAATGAAACTTGGTAACTGGGTGCACCCCATCGGAGGTATTCTGTCATTTCATAATGTTTTGTGTGCGGGTGGTTGCACTTTCGGCCACAGGGCTGCTCGTAGCATTAACTTTGCTTAGGAATAGCGACCTTTTTAACTGATTAACGTGGAAGTTAGTGACACTAGTTGTTAAGAGAGGAATGATGGCTTGATGATATTGTATAGTGTTAGAAATTGAGGAAGAATTATCATAGTGATGCTTCTCCATGGTGGGTGGATAGGTGCGGGGCACAAGTTAGTGCTCTAAGGTGAGACACCTAGGGTAGTACTAGGGTCATCAAAGTGATGCAGTGGAAGGTGTAAGCCGAACGCACGGTGATGACTTGGTAATAATATTACTCCTTGGAGTGAAAAAATTAAAGTTTGGTTATTTGCAAACTCATGCGAGTGGTGTAGTCAAGATAGCTTAAAAATTTATGGGACGCAGAATGTGCAGTCCTAAGATAGAATTGACTAGGGAGATGAATACGATGATTTGTGTGTCATGATTCATGATGGGTGAATATTGATCGCTAGAGAGGGTTATCCATAAAGACATCGGCATGCCTTGGGTACTAGGATAGGTAGTATTAGGAATTATTTGGACATTATCATCAAGTGTATGGAGACTCAGATTCGATTATGTGACGTTCATGGTTAGCGGGATAGTGAACGTTACAACATGTCTCATGTTGATTATCCGGTGATAAGCTCTGTTTGGAGGCACGTAGTGTGATCTTAGTATTGAGAAATTTGATAATTTTGTCTTGGATAATATCTATGGATTAAAATAAATTTTTTGAACCCCGTAAGCTTCAGGATTGACGGATCGAGAATTTCGAGGATACAATTCCCCAAGGATGGAATTTCGCAATATCCCGCCCAAATAATTCATTGAAATTTTGTATAAATTGTAATGAAGTGAGGTTTGATGATGATTATTGGAATTTTTATGTCAAAATTGAACGAAATAAAGAAATTAGAATTTGGAGGGTTCGAACGACAATAGGTTCGTTCGAACGAGATTTAGGTATTGTTTTAAGCGAGGTTCTAACGACCTTCGTGTGAGGTCCCGCTATATTGTAGTCTCAGGTCGTGCAAAGGTCGTGCAAATCCATACATCGAACGAGATAGACATGTCGTTAAAACGAGGCTCATGTCGTTCGAACTGCAGGCCTCAAAAATGTTAAATTAGATTACCCTTGTGTGCTATCACATTTTTGGCCCTTGGATTGTTGAGTTGTCGAGCCCTGATGAACTCAGATTGGGCAAAATAGGATTTTTACTATTTTTAGCGTTTTATAAAGGTCGTTTGGTTCATTTGTGCATGGAAAAGATGGAAGAATATGAGAGAGTTAGAGAGGGGTGGTCTTCCTATATGTACATCTTCTCATCTTAAACCACCATAAACACCTATATTCTTAGTATATTCCACCATATTCAAGCCTACAAAACCCATTTCCACCATTGCTGGAGAGGATCTATGAATTTTGGAGAGTTCTTGGGAGATTTTTGAAGAAGATGATGGAAGCTTTCATGAAGTTGAAAGTTTTTTTTTCTTGGAAGCTTGAATGGAACACAAATGGACCATTTTAGAGGATGCATTCTATAACTCCTTGAGGCCACCTATGGAGGTGGGGGTTTCTCCAATACCAACCTTCTTACTACCATTTGGATCTTTTAGATGTGGAAAATCTTACTCTTAGTATTAGTACTCTAATTTATGTATTTGTAGTCCTTTTTGTTAGATTACATGAGTATGGTGCATTTGATTAAATGATGAAAGACATGTGTAGTAAATAATTATTATTTTTATGGAATAAAATTGTTGCAAAATGTTGTGTTGTTGAAAAACAATAAATGATGAGTAAATATTTTAAAGTTTCTTAAAATGAAAATTGGTATTTTTATGAAAATGGTGTATTTTCTAGAAAATCTATGTTAAACATTGTATGAAATAAAATGTTTGAAAATGAGAGTTGATTTTGCTAAAACATTAGTGAAATAATGTTTCGAAGTTTCTTGCAAAAATATAAAGTTCATAAAAGATGAACATTTGTTGACATGAAGAATTAAAATATCTTTTATGACTTGAAAGCTCATTTTGAAAGTATTATGAATTTCTAGAATGAAATGTAAATTTAACCGATTTAATAGGATTTAGAAATTTATAATCCATTTTTCTCATGTATATAAATTTGTAGTATTTTGGTAATGAATATGTGGTCAAGGTTAAATCTGGTTTTGTCGGGTTTAAATAAGAAATAAGAAAAATTGAAATTCTAGTCTTCAAAGTGTGTAGAAAAGCGGTTAAAGGTATGATGAATATAAGGTTGCAAGACTACATGCATTAATAAAAGGGAAATGGTATTTCTTATAAGTAGTCTTTGTGAGTAATTAGATTTCTTGAATAAAGAAAGTAAAGAAATGTCTAAATAGGAAACATAGTTAGTAAAGGTGTTGGATAAGTGTTAATGGTTAAATATTGGGAAGTTGGTATGTGTAACTTAATTACGCTTGAAAGATCAATACTTATGAATTTGGAAAGGAAATAATGGAATAAAGTGATTTTCGACTTGAGAAGAACGATACTCAAAATGTTAAAAAGGTTTTAAAGTTTTGAAAGAACTTAAGAAGTAGTATGAGTAACTAAAAAGTGTTTTGGGAAAATAACACTTATGAAATGGAGGAAATGATAAGTTTGGAAACAAATGGGTAAAATGGTAATTTTACTTAAAGTGGAACATTTTTATGTAATAAAAATATTGGAAAAGATATAACACAAATTGATCCTAAATGAATATGGTTTTTGTGAAATAAAATCAAAGTTAAAGTGTAAAGGACATTAATTGATAATTTCAAAGTATAACATGAGTTGGGGTGAAACCTCGGGTTTTGTTCGACCGGATAAAAAGGGAAGAAGGAATAATGTAGACATTTGTAAAATGTTGAAACACTTAAAAAGGAACTCGGATGACGCTAGGATAATTAAGGAGGACCCGAAGCCCTGGGGTGAAAGACCCAAAACCACTGGCCAGATTATATGGTGGCATCATCGGCGGTGTGGAGCCCATTAATGTACGCGATTTAGTGAAAGGTTTCAAAAAAAGATAAATTAATAAGGAACATGTCAATAAATGTTTTATATGGTGAAATTGTGTTAAGACAACCTAACTTGAATGAATTAAAAAATATCCCGGTAAAGGTTAAAGTGGACAAGAAATGTGTGAATTGATTAGTGTTCATAAAGTAAGGAAACAGTAAAGTATGATGGTTAAATGAGTAAGCTAAGCAACCTAAGAAGGTTTAACCATAATTAACAAAAGGGTATGTTGTGAAAGGTTTTCAAAAGTTAAATAAGTATTTTCTAACACAGTGTTCGTGTATGTTGAAATGGTGAGTTTGAAATAAAAATACTTAAGTGCAATGTTTTAAATGGAAAGACATAATTTGGGTAAACAAATGATTTACGTTAAACATAGTGTAATGGTTTCAACAATTTAATTGTGTGCGTTAAATAGAGGGATAAATGTCAAGTTAAGAAAGAAGAAGTCTTTATGAGATTAAGGTAAATTAATCGGGATAAAACAACGTTTTCACAAGTAAAAGGGTTTCATGAATTAAGTATATATATATATATATATATATATATATATATATATATACATGGTTGTTGCTTGTGAACATAGTTATAACATTTTAGAGTCTTCTTTCTATTGTTTGTTTCTATACTGTATATGTATATTCCCCTTGGGCATTGACTCACACCCTCGTCTTTGTTACAACAAGTTGGGTGCGGTTTCTGATTTTGAGAGAGTTGTACAAGTAAGTATTTATTTAATTTTACTTTAGTATCTCTGTATGCTTGGACCCTGGGGTGCTTTCCACGGGTCCCTCATGTAGTTTGACTAGAAATTAGATTCGTATGCTAAACCAGTGAAACGTTAATTAAAAATAAAACTGGACTAGCAAAATTATATAGGTTGTTTCATTTCACTTCACACCTAATGATCGGTCGGACTGGGTTGACTGTGGGTAACCCATAAATTTGGGCGGGGGCATTTCACATGATGGATAACTTGGACCTTTCAAAAACATGATCAATATATAATTGGGATTCTGATACTAACTCTTGGGGATTAATATAATGAAGATCTTTTCTACATAAAGAACTTTTGATTGATCATGCGTTAAAAAGGAATTAAAAACTAGGATTAAATCATAAACCTAGAGTTTCGAATCATGATACCTTTGTATATATTGTAGGTGGTCTGAATGAGGAGAAACATGTGTCATAGAAAATGAATGGGATGGTTTTATTTTTCCTCCAAAAGATTACTATAATGCCTTGAATCTTCTAGTATACGACTTCATAAGTAAGCCTTGGTTTTGGGTACTTATGGAGATGAAAACTTGATTATTTGTGACAAAAATCACATTATCTCTCCCCAACCCTTCATAAAAATATTAATAATGTTATCCTTTCTCTGCCTCTTTAACCCTTATGATGTGTTATGCAGTTTAAAACTCTACCTTAGACCTATATATATATATATATATATATATATATATATATATATATATATATATATATATATATATATATATATATAGTCAGGCTCTCCAACATACCTCACTTAACATACCTATGAACATACCCATTATTTTAAAATAGTAAAAAAAAAATATTTTTCAACCAAACTTGATATATATGATCTATATAATAAGAAGATCATCTACAAAAGAAATCATCAAAAAATTCAACCCATAAGTGGATGAGATAATGGAAAAAAATTGAACGGTCGAAAAATGCTCATATATACCCACTTTTCATTTCACCCATTTTCGGATCGAATTTTTTTATGATTATTTTTGTAGATGATCTCCTCTATATATGATTTATCGACATTAATACAATATATTTAAAACAAATATAAAGATTTCTAACAAACATGATTCTGATTTCAAAATGAACTTGACATACCTTAGTTAATTAATAAATGTTATATTTATTTTAAAAATAAACACCAACATCCATGATACCTATGGAGGTTCATAGTTCTGGGGTTTGGGAGGGTACTATCGGAGGTTTTTCAAAGATTCTCGAAGATAGAGAGGACATTGATTTAGTTGACTTGGAAGTGAATCAATTTTTTGTGGACTAAGAGGTGTCATCTAACTTTCTACACTCTCAAAGAGAAGTTAACTTCTGCATCAGTTTTTTCTATTCCTAGGAGAGAGATTGAGTGTTTGGTTTACACCAATGCTTCCCTACATAGACTAGGTAGGTTATTGATGTAGGCGGATCAATCGATTTATTGTGCGTCTCAAAAGTTGAAGCCTCATAAAGTTAACAATTTGACTCATGATTTGGAGTTAATAGGAATAGTGTTTACACTACATGTTTGGAGGCATTATTTGTGGGGTAAGAAGTTTAGGCTCTTTAATGAACACAGAAACCTACACTATTTATTTATAGATAAGGATTTGAATGTGAGGTAGTGAAGATAGTTTTGAGTTCGTCAAGTATTATCAGTTCATGATTCAATATCACCGGGGAAGGACAATATTGTGAGGGGTGCTTGGAGTCAAAGATCGAGTGTCAATTTATCTCAAATGGAAGATTGGGGATCGATTCAGGTAATTGATGAGTTGGTAGATACATTTATTTATATGCTCATAGTGACCCCCCGATATCATTATGAGGGTAGTCAGAGCACACGAGGCATTAAGTTAAGCTTGGTGAAAGTGGAAAAATTTGTTACTATACTTGTATCTCTTTACATTATTGGTTTAGATGGTGGCTTGCGGTATAAGTGGAGGTTATATAGGAGTCCCGTAGTTCTTAATTTTTTGTGCATCCGAGTGGGTATAATGTGTACCAAGACATGCAGAGGAAGTATCGGTGGACAGGTATGAGGATGGACATTACTACATTTGTGTCCTAATGTAGTACTTGTTAGATTTTGAAGGTGGTTCATCAGATGGCATCGAGTACACTAAAATTTTTACCCATTCTCTAGTGGAAGTCAGACAACATTCCAATGGACTTCATCATATGAGAGTGATGTACTCTACACATCGTGTTGAACTCCAATAAATCTAGAGGGGTGAATAAGTGTTTAATGAGAATTACTACCAATTTTTTGAATTTTCTCGGCCAAATTTTAGATTCACTCAATTAAATTCAATTATTCAATTTCAATTGTTCAATAAATTAAAATAATCCTAGAATAATATATAACTAGGTGAGATGATAAGAAGGATGTAAATCTACAAGTTAAACCTATAACTAGTATAATTAAGTTAATTGTGACAAACAATAGCGAGATGCAAATCATATTGTCAATTTCAATGGATCAAACTAGATCCAATACAAAACTATGTTGTGTGTGTTAGAGGTGTAGCTATCAAAGTAACTAAACATAATCACGCCACGAGATAGATTTATGAGGAACCCCCCCCCCCCCCCCCCCCACACACACACACACATGCACATATACACACACCTAAGGCAACATTATTGATGCATTATAATCTCTCATTCAACTTGAAAAGATTTTTACAATGCAAGAAAATAAATGTGTCTTGTTCCTTAATAAGAAATTATGTAGGAACATTGAAGTTTCCCCAATTGACAATAAGTGATCCATATTAAGCTCCATCAAACGAATGAAGAAATTAGATTCTCATTAGGATCGCACCATGATTGGACTTTTTAATATCTCAAACACCACTCGTAGATCTGAGTTTAATCCTCAATTCTGACGTGGATCTATTATATTGAATCTAGGTTAAGTGTATCTGATCTCAAATCACTCTCAATTGCTCATAAAAAATAGATCAAATATAGATCTAGGTTTTCTCTCAATTTTTAAAGGAACGGGTGTTTTTTATTAAAAATATCCAATTGATATCCTCTTAACCTAAAAAATGTTCTCTCGATATTTGAGAAGTAAAAAGGAATCTATATATCTTGAAATGGAGGCAAAATTCTCTATTTCTAAAAAAGAAAAAATTGGCTGCATTATGCGCACCCAATTAGGCCCCGTCCATATGATTTTATACAGTGAGCATAGTTACTCTAAAAACATGAAACCATGCACACATGTAACAAATCCATTCTTGTGCATGGTTTTAGGCAGTTGGCTAAAACCTCCAAATTCGTGTGCACTAGGCGAAATCATAGTTGTGCAATGGTTTAAGACAAAAATTAAACAACCTGCATTTTGAAAAATTGTCCTTTTCCCAAAGCTTAAACAGAACACGTATCAATATCTAATCACTTGTTCAGTGCAAAACAATGTTTTATCAAAGTATAATGAAAAGTGTGTGTGTGCGCGCGCATAGCCATAGATATGTAATATCTTCAATGTTCATTGATGTCTAATGAATAAGAGACTCTCTACCAAACGTCTACATAAAATCAAGCATTTTGGCTTGATTAATGCATGACTCACAAGCTTCGACACATAATTAAGCCAACTAAGCTGTATATACAAATATTTAGATTTTTGATCTCCCCTTTTGGCTACCCCGTGGAAAAATCCTAAAACCCCAAAATTCTAGATTACAATAAATAAGAAACACTCCACAGTATCTATGTAATGAGAGAAACTAGTCGCAATATACAAAAAGATATCCAAATGACTAATGACATAGGAAAAATAGAGTTTAGGATGGGCTAAGTCGCGATCTCATGATGATATGAAATATATGAATTAAATACACAAGATCATGCAGGTATCACATGCACAAAGAGAAACTCCCCCTTCTTTAAGAATCCTCATATTAATCAGTATAAGATATAAAGACGAGAATAAGCATGAAATAATATGAAAGATAAGAATCCCTCTAATATAATATCAATATCAACATTTAAATACTTCCCCTTCATGAAACATCTTTCCCAAAATAATTTTTACCACCCAAAACATATCCTCTGAATGTGTGTCTCTCCTAATGAATGAGTTATAGGGATATCTCTCCCTATGTTAGCTGTTTCTCCCCCTTGTGAATAAAAAAAAAGTCAAAGAGAATGTATATCATGGTATAGACAAAAAACTCATTATGTATAAGAAACAAGGGAAGCAAAGTCTAGATAAAACATGTGAAACAACCAATGCTAATATGAAGGTATTCCATGGAAAGCACCATAAGTATGGGCAATATAAACCAACAAAGGCTATAACATCATTTGCAACATGTGAATATGATAAACAAGTGATGTATAACAAGTAAATCTAAAAAACACAAACTTATAGATAAGATATATCTAATTAAGTAAGCATAACCAAGATAAATGATATAATCAAATAAAATTAGAAGAGATCAGAAAAATGGAGCTATAAGATATAAGTCAAACAAAAAGATAAATGAATAAATCAAGTGTACACACCGAAGCTCAAATATCTAATGTATTAACAAAAACTCCAAGTATCAAATATGAATAATTTCTCAAATGTACTAAACCTACATGATACATCGAAAGCACATATCACTCCCCTAAAGATATGCATTCAAAGAGAAAAATCATGAAAAACACGAGAGAGTAAAAACATGACATATGTAAAAAATGATGGGAGTAGGAGTATCGTGAAAAGATGTATCAAAGACATGTGATCATTTACATGGAACATATTAAGAAACATGAGAATATATGACAAGAACCACAAATGTCCAAAAGTATCATGTCAAGAAGCACGTGAGATAGTTGAAGATTAAATATCCAAACACAAATGAGACCAGATGAGCAAGAAATATAGTATAAGTGTAATACCCCGTAATTTTATTAATTTTTATTTATTGGATTAATTAAATTAAATGGGAATTAATCAGAAATTAATCCGAATTTAAATCGTAGCGAGACGCGAGTTGGTATTATTATGATGATAATATTGAATATTACTGAGTATATATGGTAATATATGAGTATGGAAAGTATTAAAATTGTCGAGAGTTATAAATATGACAATTTGAGAAATTAAGTTAGGACGCGCGTGTCAGTAGCATCAGGAATCAATTTAATTAGATTAAAAAGTAATTTATAATTTTATCATCCGTATGGTCATTTTGAGTGTGCCAGCGTGTTCGGAGGGGTCGATATAGGTAGAAATACTAGCTGCGGGTTTAGTTTGGGCCCCGGGTCACTTTTAGGCCAAATCGGCAATCCGGGAGGGTATTTTGGTCATTTTAAAATTTAAGGAAATAAGACCCACGAATTTGAGGGTTTATTTAATTATTATTGGGAATGCCATTAGGTTTATTATCAGCCAAAAAGGAGATAGTGGGCTATGTGAGTTAGAGGAGAGGTTGGAAGAGGTTCCCAAACCCTAGCCACCACACACCACCACCAATTTCGACGGAATTGTGACCGGAAAAAAGGAAAGAGCCAGCCCCTGGACACCATCAATGATTCTGAACATCAAAATTAAGGAAAGTTATTTGATTACATTAGCTTCAACGAATATTTCTTCCATGATTAGTGTAGAAATTGATATTTGCCTTGAAAGATGATGAAAACCCATTAATTTCATGTAGAAATCTAAACCTTGGTTGGGAATTTCACGTAGATTGGTTCTAGACGAAATTCAGTACCCAAAACATAACCTTTTATGAATTAAAAATGGATTTTAGAAGAGTAATATCATAGTTCTTGAAGAAAATAGAAAACTAGGGTTTTTATGAAGATTTGATCCATGTAAAGCTAATTGTTAATGATTTAATGGTTTTGGGAATGTTAAAAATAATGTATTTGGGTTGTATAATGATCATATAACCTTATATTAGAGTTACATACCTTGTAATTGAGTTTTGGGACAAATCTGGGACTGAAAAATGAAGCAGTTTGTAGCCCATCTGGTACGATCGATCGATCGACATTCATAGGTCGATCGATCGACCTTCCCTGAACCTTGTTGAATTTCAACAACCTAGACTAGAAAAAATTATTGGTGGGGACTTTGTTAACACTCTTAGATTTGAGGAAGACCAGTAGGCATGATTATGAGACCCGAATTATTATTAGAATTCAATTTGGGATTTATGTTAAATCTAATAAGGATCGACGAGTGAAGGATTACTACAAAACTGAGATTAAATGAGTTAACCTATATAGTTTGATAAAATAAGGTTTGTGGCAGAAATATGGACCTTAAGAGTATTGGATTAAAGTGTGGTATTAATAGGAGACTTAGTAACCTTTATGAGTTAGGTTTTAAGTACTTGAAACTATGATGTGAGATGTGTCGGTGGACTATATTATATAACTATCCGGAAGTATAAAAATTTACTAATTGGATTAATGGTATAAGGATTAAGAACATACATTTAATGATATTATAAAGTTTCCAAGTTACGTGACTGTTTAGTAAATGGATTTATTTATGTATGACATACCTACAATACTTGCTATCACGGGAGGTCGGCTTTCGGAACAGGGCCATCTAATCTTGGTGTGCCTATGGGGGGATTTAGATTGGTACCTTAAGGACATAGGGTTGTGAAGGACTTATTTGTGAGTTGATAAGTCATCTGACCATGGGAGAGTAGGTATGTGCATGACCCATGGGTATGTGAACTATGTTCGCCTCCAATATGTGTGATTTTGCTTATTAAAGTGGTTCCTGAGAGATTCGGAATACGTAGTACTTATGTACGTGATGTACCGGGATTCGATAGCAGAGTATGTGTGCACCAAGGATTAGCCTATGGGTGCCCCAAGTATAATATTATGTTGAAATTTATATATTGGTGATGGTAACAGACTCCTTGTTAATGTGGTTGAATGTTCTTATTAATGTGTGTGAATAGTTACGACACTTTGAGTAGTGTTAAAATTGATAATTTCCTATATGATTTAATATAAATTAATCTGAGAAATGAAAAGATAGATTCACATAAGTTAGATTGGAATGTCTTGAACAAACCCCTATATTATCATGTGAGGACGAGTTGCAGTATAGACTAGTTAGTTAGCGACATAACTAGGATGGATTATGGATATACGTTAAGCGTGAACTTTAGTTGAGAGGTGAGAAACTCATGTGAGAGAACGGAACTAACATGTACTTTATATTCATTGTTTAATGCAATTAAACACTTGCTATATTTTTAAACTGTTTTCACATCGGGCTCTGACTCGTTTATTTTCAAAACTATTTTCTTGAAAAACCTTTTAGGTGCCCAACCACAGGGATGCCAAGTTTAGGAGTTCCAATTCAATGACGTGCTGTAGCTACTGTGGAAGTTACAGGATCTTGATGATAGACACCTCCACATTCTATATTGATTCCATTTCAGGCTTATTCAGTTGTTAGGGCATGTCGCCCCTTTTCTTTTAGAGACAGTTTTATCATACTCAGTTTCATTGCAGTTTTGGAGTTAATTCATTTATTATTCAGACATTGTATTTGGTTTTATCCATTATTTGGGATTATTCATAGGAGTGTTACTCCAGACTCATTTTATTATTCCATTATTATTTTGATGTGATTGTGATGTGATGGTAGTATCATTTAGCTAATAATTTTGATTGGTTGCATGTTAATTTAATTTAATAAAATTTAACAACTCACTTTTTAAATATTAGGTGGCTAGTAATTGTTTAAATAAATGTTTATCGACAGTGATGCTATGAACTGAACCAACTTGACATTTTGTATTAATTTGAATAAAGGAGTAGCTACTCGGTATTTAATTAGTCGGGGTGTCACAATAAGATAAATAAGAAAGTATATGCATCATTAAGATCAACATCTCTATCAAAGACAACAAAAGGTATCACAAGACATATCTCAAAACACTTAAGCTCATAAAATACAGTCAACAAACTATCACACCAAACCCTAGCCAAAATAATCACAAAATTCACAAGAGAACATATGAGGGAATGATGGAGAATCTTTAAATATATAATAACCATGAAGATATGAAACCTATAAGGAAGCGTGTATAACTAGAAGATGAAAGAATGCATAATAAGGTACTGTAAGCAAACTGCTAATAAGCATACGAACATATGAGATATGACAAGGTGCGAATAGGAACAAAAGACATCCATACGAATGGCTCGAGGTAGAGACTATCCTCTCATCATATCTCAAACCACCATGTAATAAGGGAAAAACCAACCATGTGAACGGTTATATAACACTCCGTTTATTTATAATTTGGAATTTAATTATTTATGGCATTTTTAAATTACACATGGGCAATAATTTAATTAAAATGAAATATTGCGTAATTATAAAATATTAATTGAGAGAGATTAAGATTAATATTTATGTCTTAAATTTACTAAGTGTGTATAGTCAATAAAATACGATGAATTATTAGTACGTCGTAGTGACTGAGAATGATGGAATTTTTGTCGATACCTCAACCGGGGCTTCTGAGTATATGATTTTAAGGTTAAGATATAACATTTATGTAGAATGACTTGGATGACAATTTCGAGTTCAAGGTTGGTTCCAACTGGGTTGAGATAGGAAGAATTGAGTGCCCGAGGGTGGTATTTGGGTTTCGGAGGCTTTTTAGACTAGCCCGGACTCATGTAGGTGTATTTGGGTCATTTTAAAATAGCCTAATAACCTAATTTCAGGATTAATGTGTTAAAATATAAAGTTTAGGTGTGTGAGGAAGCCCTACCATTAGTTATAAACCCTAATAGAGAGAAGGAAGAGAGGAGAAGGTATGGAGAAGGCAAGAGAGGATAATTTGGGAGGAAAACTCAAGGTATTCTAGTATCAAATCATCACACACAAGAGAGATCAGACTCTATAATCATTCCACAGAAAGTAATTAACTTTCTTTAAAATAAATTGAGGTGATTCATGTTCATATCATGGTAGGTGTGGAACAACCCATTTTTGGGAAGGGTTTACACAAAAATGGAGGTTTTTGGTGAAATCCGTATCATGTATATGTTAGATGATTAATTGAAGATATAGTACCCTTTAATATTGCTGGAATCAGGACCATATTGCAAAGTTAGAGATTGAATATGTTTAATTGGGGATTTTGAAACCAAATCTAGGGTTTAGATGGAATGTTATTTTTATAAACCCCATAAATGAATTTAATTGATGGCATTAGATAAATCGTTGATATTTGGATGATTGTTTACTATTAGAACCATCTAGTATACATTCCCTTAGGTTATATACTTTTTAATGGAGGTTTGGTATCGTATTGAAGGGGTTTCGGTCGAAATTGGAGAAGAGGGTTCACTGAACAGGGATAGCGAACCGATTCACATGTTTAGCAGAATCGATTCAAATTTCTGGGCGAACCGGTTCATAGTCTGGATGAGCTAGTTCGGTTTTATGCCAGGTCCAAGTTTTATTGTTTGATAAATGAGTGGTTTTCGGAGGGTTCCAATGAATTTCATAAACCCTTAAAAATTAGCTATATTTATTCAGGTGATTTAAAGAGATTATATTACCTAGGGATGAGTGGGTAATTAAAGTTGGATTAGAAAAAGTGAGAAAAATAATTGTTGAGTAATTTCAAATAACGAATTAAGTGGAGTGAAGTTGCAAGGTTATATGAATTAATTTCAAATTTGTAAAATACACTCTATGATACAAATATTAATTAGTCCAGCAAGTTGATACTTTTCAAATTTTAATCTTGCTTACTAAATCCTAAGTGAGCACATGAGATTATAAATATGCAAGAAGAAAGCACAACCATAATGCTTCGATGTAGGAAGAAAACCCAAATAGGAAAAATCTTGAACGGCTTGGCCTAGACAAATCCACTATGAATATAGTTTTTACAAAAAGACACAAAAGACTTACCGACTTAACACAACCATAACTGCTGATGTCGTCTTCAATATCTCTGTTCGTAGTACGCGTAGATCCAACGCACTTCACACCACCTCCTGTGTCTTGGTATCCACTGAAAACCAAATGTCATCCCAATCCAAACTTCTGAGGAGATCCACTACACCCAACCAGGGATGAATGTATGAGAGGACGAAATTGGGGGTTTTAGTTCTTGAAAAATGATAAAAAAAAGATCACATAAAAATGTTGGAGACTTTTAGAAGAGGAGAAATATTTTCTATTAAAGTTCAAGAAGCAGTTCTATGCAGATTTTCAACCACTTTTATGGCTACTAAAGATAAAATAGTGGAAAATAGAAGTTAAGGATAAAAACTTCACAAATTTTAAAAATCTAACCATTCGTTCAAACGACATAACAAACTCGTTCTAACAACAATGTTTGAACGAGGCGTCGAAAGACAATGTAGACATTTCCCATTACAAAAATCATTTGATGTCGTTCGAACATGCTTGTTCGAAAGAACTCGTGTGAAAGAGATTTTAAATGACATAACACACATTCCTACAAGAGAAATTGACCAAAGTCGTTCGAACATGCTCATTTGAACGACCTCCAAAATTTTAAAAAATAAAATTTAACTTTAAAAGGTACAAAATGATTTTGAAAATCCCATTAGGAAGCATATAACGATATGAAAGATGTCTCCAACAACATATAATTGAACCGAGTCATATACCTTTGGGAAAAAGAGAAATTGGAAGGAGATGTAACGATTTATAGAATGATAAATTCTCGGATGCTAAAATTCTTCATCAAGGAGAGTAGTATGACACTAAATGTTTTGTCCAACGGAAATACCCAATACTACAAATTGACTCACTCGGAAATTTGTCCTTATAAATGTCCCCCTTGGCTATTCCGGGACAAAACATAAAATAAAAAAATAAAAGGACTCTGAATTTGCTAAGCTCGGCTGTCAAGATGATCTTAATGCCCATCCATAAAACTGAAAAAATAAAGGATAAACTCGACTGACAACAAAGCTCCTACGTGAAGATCTTTGTAAGTAGTCAAGAATCTAACAGATAAATTAATGGCCTATACATATGAAATAATAGACGTATAAAATGCATGGGTAAATTAAGACATAAATAGCCAAATTTTGGCTTCCCCTAAACATGTTCTCCTCCTTTTGTTCAAAAAAGACAGAGGGTTAGATCCAAATCTGCAATATTAATAAATAGGGAATGAAACAAGATATAGATAACCTGAGGTCCAATATGATGAAGCCAATATCCACAACATAGCGACGAATGTAAATTATCCAAAAAAAGATACAATATAAGATGAAGCATAAAATGATTAGCATTAAAATAAATAAAATACATGAAGTGCTAAAACATTATCCAAATCGAAGAGCTGGAAAGGGAAATGGTAGACTAGTATCTGGTAAAAATAAGAGTAACAAATAAATAAAATAGAAATCTCTCTCTCACAATTACACAAAATGAAACAACTATGTAAAGCATAAATCATGGGGCCAGATCATCGGTAACATCGTCACCAAGAGAAGATCCGGTACCAGAAGAACCTTTACCATGTCTCATTTCAGCACGATAAAGCTCCTCAAAATGCTTAATTAGGATCCTCTCGATGAGCCTGAGCCTCCTCGACTCCCTCCCCGTCTCTCTATATAATGGCAAAGAGCTCTTGCATCATAGCTCGGTCCTGACGATGGTCCTCTTGAATTTTCTTAACCTGCAAACGCACATACATAATATCCTATGACTCAGTATGGGGATGACGATGAGAGATAAAGAGTCTGGTCTGAGCTGGAATGGATGAGGTTGTAGAGTGGGACGACTCAGAGTGAGATGGAGTGGGTTGAGTGGTGTTTTTAGGAAGATTATCTTGGGAACGACTAATGCATGAACTATGTATGGTATGATAGTGAGTCACAGGAATATCCGAAGGTAGGAGACAGAAATCGACATCCAGACAATGAAGGGTAACTATAATCACAAAAGGTAATGATTGCCTTACAGGATTAGAGGGTGACATACAAACATCCTTAAGAACTCTAAAAATGTAATTGGAAAGATTTATAAATGCCCTAATGCTTATAATATACATTAAACAAACCTGATCCTATAAAATTTGAGTATGGTTTGCACACGGAAGGAGGCACGCACAAACGATCCAATTAAGGATCATAAAATTAACGTTAAGATTTCTATGATAAAAAATGGTAGAACCAGGATGGATCACATGAAATATAGTCTCTAAAATAAGGCGATAGGTAGGACTAGCATCCTTGTACCAAGGAAAGGTAGGGTTGGCGACTCGGGGCTAACCGGTGAGACGAGCAAAGGAGTCGACGGTGATGATAACTTCCCTACCAGGTACTTTGGAAACAAGACCACTCTTAGTCACAAGCATTAAAAAGAAGAACTATAGGATGAGGTAGGGATATTTAGGGCCGCGAAGATCGAAAATAGGATCCCAACCAAGAGTGGCAAGCCGTGTGAAAATAATGGTTCCAAAAAGTGACACTAGGTTGATAATCTTTTCTTTATCAAATGACCTAATCAAGAACCCTAGAGTGTGGAAGAGGGTATGCTTGGCATGTTTTCTGCAACGAAGTCGAAGGTTAGGATTGGAAGCATCTTCATCCGAGGAATGATCCCCATCGGATGCATCAACACGCCTAGGACGCTTACTCCTAGCCATATGGATGAAGAAAGAGATGACTATAGCCAACCCAAAAATCATGAATCGAACCACCACAACACCAACAACCAACACCACCAACACAAATCCCATACTCCATCAGCAACACATATGGATATATAAGACAAAAAAAATTAAATGCAATGTCATGACTTTTTGATAGAAAATATGAAGTTTTATAAAAAAAAAATTCAAAAATTCATGAGATTACATTTAATGGGGGAAAAATAAAAACTTTTTATGAAAACGAAGAAAATAGATAGTATAAACTTATCTCCCAAATATGTTTGAGATTATATTAAGTTGGTAAGAAAAAAGCTGAACACAGTGGTGTTGCATGTTTAGAAATATACTCGAAGCATATATGCTCACACAAAACAAAAAATAAAAGAGATGGGAGAGTAAAAGTAAAACCTGAAAAAAAAATAAAAAAAAAAGAGAAAACTAACACTCTTCGAGGAAAATATGTTGTAGATTATAAGAGATGAGGGTTTAAAATGGAAGATGATGGAGGAGAGGAGTTGAAAATATGGAGAGAGTGGGGAATATGGAGTGAAGAGATGGGAAGATGGAGAAAATGGGGGAATTTTTAAAAAAATCGTGTTTGACTAAAGGAGGGAGATAGAAAATAAGAAGATGGACTGGATAAAAAATATAACAAACTGACTCGATATAAGTCAATTCATTCAAACAAATTAGGGAACTCGTTCGAATGACATCGTTTAAATGACATACGGACGAAACATCTAACGAGAATACTGGCTAGGCTTGGACAAGGGTCGCTTGAAATTTCATTCGAACGAGAATACATACTTTTTTACGTTAACCAAATCAAAAAATTTTGCAAAAATAAATAGTATAAAGTCCTGAAAAGGTTATAAACCCATGAAATTTGATTTTCAATTGTCCTAGGTATCATAGAAATATCTGAATCGTGGAAATGGAATGAATGAGTGTGAACAATGCGAGTGAGAGCATTACCTAAAAAAAATGCAAAAGTGCAAAATTCCAAAAAATATATTAAGATAATACACGCTCACATATGCCTTGTCATAATAAAAGGAATATAATTGGACACTAGCCAACAAAACAAAAAATGCCTAGAAGCTTGATAATTCTGTAGCTAATAGCGTCACCTTAAGAAAGCAATATATTGATTTATTGTGATTCCCACTGATCTTCAACCTATGTCTCCATAAAATCAAGTATTCTTTTGAAATATCTACAATATATTGGGCTTGGATATTAGCATTTTTTTATATGTCACATATTCTTTTAGGCTCTTTTTCTTTTTACAAATGGTGGCTATTCACACAAAAATAGTTTGTCTTTCGCAGCCTAATTCCATTTCAAAACAAAACTTAACCGGATGAATATTCTTCTATTTTGTTCAATTTGGGCAATGATTTTCATGCATAATAGAAATATTGATTTCTTATAGATGAGGTGACAAAATTAATAAAACAACACCTTACCTTACCTAACGTATGTAAAGTTACGTAGACATCCTAAAGTTTTCATATAACGTGAGTGTATGAAAGACAAAGGTATGTGGTAATCATAGAAGAATATATCATAAACAAGCATAAAAGTTCATAAGTGAGATGAAGTCCGGACCATCTCATCATCGAAAGCCACACGGACATGGAATGAAATAGAGGTCCGAAAATTTCACACACATAACCTATATGGTACAAACATTTTATGAAAACATTTATACACAAAGAAAAATGAAAATATTTTTGGAATTTTTGAAAAATATATGTACAAAATATAATCTTGTTCATAGGTAAAGAGACATACATGAGGCGACTCCAAACTCAATCAATGTGGCAAACCCCAATAGATTTCCTAAGGTTTTCAAACCTAAGGTCATTATTGGCTAATTGATGATCGGTGCGTACAAAGCTCAAGGAAATGACTTTTTCTTCAACTAACTCTTGAATAAAGTGTTCTTGAATCCTAATGTGCTTTGTTCTAGAATGTTGAACGAGATTTAAAAAAATATGATTGCACTCGTCTTATCACAATAAATAGTCATTATTACTTGTGAAATACCGTAATCATCCAACATTTGTTTCATCCAAATGAGTTGAGTGCAATAACTCTCGACGGCTATGTATTCGGCCTCCGCCGTGGATAAAGAAATCGAATTTTGTTTCTTGCTCATCAATGAGACAAGTTCACTTCCAAAATAGAAACATCCACCATATGTGCTTTTACATCCATCAACATCTCCTACCCAATCGACATTCCAATATGCCAATAGACAATCATTAGTGTCGAAAGAGTACCAAATCCCAAAAGACAAGGTCCCACAAACGTATTTAATCAAACGCTTAATGGCAAGTAAATGAGACTCTTTTCGATTGGCTTGATATCGGGCACAAACTCCTACACTAGAGGAATGATCTGGATGACTAGAGATTAAGTAGAGTAAACTACCTATTATACTCCTAAAAATAGTGTGCCCTACATAATTTTCTTATATGTCCTTACTAAGCTTAATAGATGAACTTATAGTAGTACGTGCATGCTTGGCTGAGTCTAGATTAAATTTCTTCACAAGATCTTTCTTATACTTAGTTTAGGATAAAAATATACTACTATCGAGTTGACACACTTGAATACCTAAGAAGTATGTGAGCTTATCGACCGTACTCATCTCAAACACATTTTGCATTTCTTTCTAGAAAAGTTGAGTATGTTTATCACATGTGGATTCCAAAACTATGTCATCTACATACACTTAGGCAACTAAGTTTGCGTTCTCACCTCGATGAACAAATAACATCATATCTACTCCCCCTCTAAAAAAATGCGAGTAAGGAAGTAAGAAGTAAGCCTCTCATGCCATGCACGGGGTGCTTTCTTCAAACCCTTTCGATTGTTCCATATAGACTTCCTCCTAAAGAATGCCATTTATAAAGGAACTTTTGACATCCATTTGATAAAGTTTGAACTTAAGATGACATGCTATGGCTAGTAAAAGGAGAAAGGACTCTAACCTATCAACAAGAGCAAAGGTCTCATCAAAGTCAAAATCTCCTATTTGGGTATATCCTTGGGCAACTAACCTGGCTTTATTATGAACAAGGAACCATTTTCAGCCATTTAATTTTTAAAAATTTATTTGGTACCAATGACGTTAGTATTACTAGACCGAGAAACTAAATCCAAAACATCAGTTTTGTGAAATTAAAGAAACTCTTCTTGCATGGCATTTATCCAATATTAATCTTTTAGTGCTTCTTTGAAATTTTTAGGTTCGATTTTAGAAGTATAACACATATGAATAACCTCATCTTCTAGTTGTGCCCTAGTCTTGACACCTAATTCGGGATTCCTAATAATTTTGGAACGATCATAACTTTTACGAACCCAGGGAGATGGATCCTTTTTTATCAAAGATGGGGTCCACCAAGTCATTGTGAGGCTCAATGTTTTCAACACCGAAAGGTGTATTGATCTCACATGAGAGATAATTCTCGTCATTAACAAATATAGCTGGAGCATCATATTTTATTGTAGCATTTATTGATTCCATAACTTTAGAGGTAGAAAAGTTGTAACTCTAAAAGCTATACTATTTTGTGAATACCCAGAAAAATACCTTCATCACTCCTCGATTCAAATTTACGTAGAAGCTATCTATCCCTAAGGATGTAATAAGGATTCCCAAAGCCTAAAAAATAAGCTAGGTTAGGTTTCTTGTCAGTCCACAATTCATATGGAGTTTTATTAGTATTGGGATGTAAGTATACCCTATTCACTACATGACAAGTGGTGCTTACTACTTTAGCCCAAAACATAGGAGGCACTTTCCTACCAAGAAGCATGGACCTTGCCAATTTTTGGATCGTTTGATTCTTCCTCTCAACTATACCATTTTGTTGTGGAGTTCGAACGACAAAAACTTCATGCTTAATTCCAACTTCATCACAAAAGGCACTCACACCGGATTCCTTAAAATTCAGTTCCATTATCACTTCTAAACCGATTCATGGTGACACCATACTCAACATTTAACCGATAGAAATTCAACAACATCGAACTTTTGTCTTACAAATCCTATTATTGAATATCTTGAAAAGTCATCTACCATCACTAGGATATATCTCTTTCCTCCTATACTCTCAGTATGAGTGGGTCCCATAAGGTCCATGTGAATCAATTTAAGACACGAGAGGTGGTTATAGAGCTCAACATCTTATAAGGACTATTAATTTTCTTTCCAAGTTAACAAGGTCCGCAAATTGATGAGGTTGGTTTTCCTAAGGATGGTAAGCCTCTAAATAGGTCTTTATTCACTAGACGATCAAGATCTCTAAGGTTTACATGACATAGACATTGAGGTCGTGGCATTGTTGCAAATGAAAGAAGACTTTGGAATGATTCCATAACAATTGTCACTAGTCCTCACACCTTGTAGAATAGCCTCACCATAGTTATCTGTAACACCCTGTATTTTCGAGGATACATAATTTAATTAATTTGGTGATATAGGATTTAATTAATCGGGAGGATTTAATTAAATTGGCTAATTAAGATTTATTTAATACAGGTTAATTTTAAAAATTTCATGTATCGTAATTTGAGGTCGAGGTTGGAAATTTTAGTAAAGTGACTCGTATGGAGATTCTGAGTGCAGGGTTGATTCTGAATAGGTCGATATATTCGAAAAAGAGTACCCAGGGTAGTAATTGGGTTATTGGGACATTTTTAGGCATAATCGAGCTCACACGGGGGTGTTTGGGTCATTTTAAGTTGGCCCATAGGTTTAATTTTGGAATTAGTGATATAAAATCTACATTACGAAGTTTGTGGCAAACACAACTCAAATAGAAAACCCTAGTTGTGTAGAGGGGAAAAGATAGAGAAATTAGGAGAGATTTTGGGAGACAAACCAAGAAAAAAGTGGTGTATTCTTCGTCAATTATTCGTCTACAACAAAAGAAATCATACCCTAGGAATCTATCAAACCATATAGCAAAATTTGGTCAAATGAGATTAGTATCTCTTTCGAACGAGATTGTTATCTCATTCGAATGACCCTAGGTTTTAGACATGGAGATAGATCTTTTCGTTACGAACGTGAGGTCGCCAATTTTGTATTTTTCTATTTTTTTTGAATTAGTTATGAATTTATTACAGAAGGTTGTCTGAAACTGAAATTCTTTGGGAGAAATCAAATTTGGATTATTTAGGGATGTTCGTATATAAGTGTAGGACTCTGGAAAATATTAAGGAACATTACTTTTACCTTAGAATTGGATGGGGATGAAATTGGGTTATGGATTTAGGAGTGTTTAGTATGAACAACACTCGAAAATATATGAACGGATTCGAATGGAAATTTTGTATGAAATTAGGATACAGGCTAGATTGAGATCTTCTTAGTATCTTGAATAAAAATATTAATGTAAGTTTATACTTATGGAATTAATATTTAGGGTTGTGACTCAGATATTTTTAGGCTGAGTGCTGTGTGAGTTAGGCACGGGGAAGCCGATTTAATTTATTGTCACACCCCGCAAAGTCCGACTGACGGGGTGACCAGCCCGCCGCCGAACTATGCCCGGCATGAACTAAATAAATACCATTATTAGCATGAGACAGATATGAGACATAATTAAATCAGTCCATAAGATAAATAATTGAATCAATCTCAAATGATAACAACCAACTGCGCAATAAAAGATCCATCACATGCTAGAACTCCAAATAAATCCAATTTCCAATAATGATTAAATAAAATCTGAATAATAAAGATTTGAATAATCCAACAGAATTCCTCTAAAAAACTTTGGAACCGAGTGGCCCAATAAAACTCCAATGAAGTCTCGTAATTAAATACGACTGGAAAAGAAAGCCTAACTAACTATGCCATGAAAATAAATAACTCCAGCTGCACCTCCAAACGATAAACTACGATAAACTTATTCAGCTTCTCCAATTCTAATCCTGAAAAGATTAGTCAACGCATGGGTCAGAGCCAAAGCCTGAAGCAATAATACACACTATTCCCCTCAAATAGGATCCTTGAGCCCAGACAGTAGCATTATACGCAATAAATATCACAATAGAATATTTTAAATTAAACGGAATGATTAAACGCGATAAATATATATCACTAACTACCCGCAGAAATCCCCATTTATAAAGGCACACCAATATGATTTCAAATTCCCAAGTACCACGATGTTAATTTAATTAAATTAACCAACTTTATAGTTCTCACTTTTTTTAAGTGTCACACTTCCCCTTGTCAATCGTCCTTTGACCTGTTTAAACTGTCGGCTCCGACACATGACAAGGTTCCACACACGACACGATATAAATCATCCTCTGACTCGTTTAAACTGTCGTCCCCGACACATTATGTCACCACAAATTTTAATAACCGATTTTATCTTTGGCATTAATTCTCTATTTCTCAATTTATAATCACCCCACCCTTTTAATCTATGTGAGATCCTCAAAATACCCCTTAGTCCCATAACTAAGGGTCCCCAAGTTATTATTACGTCCTACCTTATGTATAGGAAGAATTTATATTCTAAACTCCGGCCTAGTGTCATGCCTAGGCTAGCGTAACGATGAAAAAGTACCAAAAATCAGCCCACCCCAAGATGATAAAAATGCGATAATATACCCTCACTAGTCCCATACCTAGAAGGCGTAAATCATTAAAAGGCCTACGTAGTAGTCCCATACCTAGAAGGCATCCTAAAGTACAGGGAGAGCAAAATTACCCAACAACCCGTCGTCACAAAGGCAATATACTAATACCAAAAAGTCACACAAACAAGCATAATTAATCAACGTATAAAACTATGCATGATAGTCTAATTCAATTAAATCATAATTTAATTATCACCTCGTCATAAACCTCCAATTAATCTCATTTAATTATTTAAATTAAATATACCGCTATTTCATCATTTAAAACATCAAACTTCTAATTTTAATGTTTCAACACATATTACATGAGTTATACCCCCCAAATCCATTTATTTTAAAACTAGTTTTTTTTTTCGACATGTGATCCACACCCATAAAACTCAAAATCACTCACGAATCCTACGTACTCAAAGGGTGATGAATATTATTCAGATTAAAAGATTTTATAAAAACAACCCCATAGTTAGTGTCCACTTTTTCTAATTAAGTTACTAATTATTTTTAAGAAAATATGTAATTAAGTGTTTAGGGGATACTTAAAACGCATAATACTAAAGGAAAAGAATGGTGTATTCATCCCTATGAATATTGTGTTGAAAATCTTATTAGAAATCGGGATTCCTCTCGAAAAATTAGCAAAGAAGTGTTCTTGAATCAATCTTGATTAAGCTTGAATTAAGCCTCCTAAAACTTGTGACAAAAACTTGATTATGTTGGAGGTTGGTGATTATGGTTGAGAGGAAAAATATTTGAAAGTGTTCTCTGGTGAAAAACTTGAAAAAAATTGATTGTGAGAAGTCCCCCTACGGATTATTAAGGTTATATAGTGATTAGGAATCCTAATCCTACTCTAACACTACAAATAAAATCACCGAACCGCCTCAAATCTGGCATAGTCGATCGATCGATCGAACAGGTTTCGTTTAATACCATTTAACTAAAAATCAATTTTTTAATTAGTCACGGCCTAAATCCGTGACAAACGGTTTTCTTTTTTTTTTTAATTTTTAAAAAGGCTAAACTTAAAACTCTCATAAAAACTTCATTTTAAATCCGATTTCGATTTCGCTTGAAGTTTTATTCTTCTAAAATCATAACCAACATATTTAATGAATAAAAATTATTAAATACAAAAATTTATTTTTCTCAAATATTCCAATAAAATAATAAATAAAAATACGGGGTGTTACGTACTTCCCCACTAGAAAAGCATTTCTTACTTGAAATTATATGAAGCATACTCATCAACACATAAATCTCACAAAAGGAAATAAGGCTCACATATGCCTACCCATAGAATGACATAATTGGGTGCCCATACACCCAATCCTATGCGCACCGACCCCACAAACATCAAAATAATATATATATTACCTATATGCATACGCATAACTATGAAAAATAATGGCGTACCAGACTCTGTCACAAATCCCCCACTCGATTCTATATCCAAAAGTCATCCAAATGCCGTCGTCCTCAAATTAAATCTCAACACCAACAATCGATACATACGATACCTAACATCTGTACTAAAATCTCCAAAATAATTATCATCTCCATAATCCATTCAAAGGATCCTCACATCAAGCTTACTAATTCTAAACTCAATGCCTACAATGTCCATAGCACAAAGCTTCACATCTCCAAGAAACACATCTAACACATATGCTAGACCCTCTACCTTAAGAAGTAAAAATCAACAAAGGGAATCAAAGATCAGAACACGGAAGCTAAACGGACTCATAACCTACGAGACCTAAGACCATGCTCTGATACCATTTGTCACACCCCGCAAAGTCCGACTGACGGGGTGGCCAGCCACCGCCGCCGAAGTATGCCCGACGTGAACTAAATAAATACCATTCTTAGCATGAGATATATATGAGACATAATTAAATAAGTCCATAAGATAAATAATTGAATCAATCTCAAATGATAACAACCAACTGCACGATAAAAGATCCATCACATGCTAGAACTCCAAATAAATTCAATTTCCAATAATGATTAAATAAAATCTTAATAATAAAGATCTCAATAATCCAACAGAAATACTCTAAATAGCTTTAGAACCGAGTGGCCCAATAAAACTCCAATGAAGTCTCATAATTAAATACGACTGGAAAAGAAAGTCTAACTAAACTCTGCCATAAAAATAAATAACTCCAGCTGCACCTCCAAACGATAAACTGTGATAAACTTATGCAGCTTCTCCAATTTTAATCTTGAAAAATATTAGTCAACAAATGGGTCAGAGCCAAAGCCCCGAGGAAGAATACACACTACTCCCCTCAAATAGGATCCTTGAATTCAGATAGTAGCATTATACGCAATAAATATCACAATAGAATATTTTAAATTAAACGGGATGATTAAACGCGATAAATATAAATCACTAACTACCCGCAGAAATCCCCATATATAAAGGCACACCAATATGATTTTAAATTCTCAAATACCATGATGTTAATTTAATTAAATTAATCAACTTTATAGTTCTCACTTTTTTTTTAATGTGTCACACTTCCCCTTGTCAATCATCCTCTGACCCGTTTAAACTGTCAGCCCCGACACATGACAAGGTTCCACACACGACACGACAAAAATCGTCCTCTAACCCCTTTAAACTGTCGGCCCCGACAAATTATGTCGCCATAAATTTTAATACCCGATTTTATCTTAGGCATTAATTCTTAATTTCTTAATTTATAATCACTCCACCCTTTTAATCGATGTGAGATCCTCAAAATACCCCCTTGGTACCATAACTAAGGGTCCCCAAGTTATTATTACGTCCTACCCTATGTATAGGAAGAATTTCTATCCTAAACTTTGACCTAGTCTAATGCCTAAGCTAGCGTAACGATAAAAAAGTACCAAAAATCAGCCCACCCCCAAGATGATAAAAACGCGATAATCTACCCTCACTAGTCCCATACCTAGATAAATCATTAAAAGGCCTACCCACTAGTTCCATACCTAGAAGGCATCCTAAAGTATAGGGAGAGAAAAATTACCCAACAACCCGTCATCACAAAGGCAATATAATAATACCAAAAAGTCACACAAACAAGCATAATTAATCAACGTATAAAACTACGCATGATAGTCCAATTCAATTAAATCATAATTTAATTATCACCTCGTCATAAACCTCCAAGTAATCTCATTTAATTATTTAAATTAAATATACCGCTATTTCATCATTTAAAACATCAAACTTCTAATTTTATTGTTTCAACACAAATTACATGAGTTATACGCCCCCAAATCCATTTATTTTAAAACCAGGTTTTTTTTCCAACATGCGACCTACACCAATAAAACTCAAAATCACTCACAAATCCTACGTACCCAAAGGGTTATGAATATTATTCAGACTAAAAGATTTTATTTAAACAACCCCATAGTTAGTGTCCACTTTTGTCTAATTAAGTTACTAATTATTTTATTGAAAACATGTAATTAAGTGTTTAGGCGACACTTAAAACGCATAATAGTAAAGGAAAAGAATAGATTATTCATAGCTGTGAAGATTGTGTTGAAAATTTTATTAGAAATCTGGATTCCTCTCAAAAAATTAGTAAAGAAGTGTTCTTGAATCAATCTTGATTAAGCCCCAATTAAACCTCCTAAAACTTGTGACAAAAACTTGATTATGTTGGAGGTTGATGATTATGGTTGGGAGGAAAAATATTTGGAAGTGTTCTCTGGTGAAAAACTTGTGAAAAATTGATTATGAGAATTCCCCCTACGGATTATTAAGGTTATATAGTGATTAGGAATCCTAATCCCACTCTAACACTACAAATTAAATCACCGAATCGCCTCAAATCTGGCATAGTCGATCGATCGAATCCCTAGGTCGATCGATCGATCGAACAGGTTTCGTTTAATACCATTTAACTAAAAATCAATTTTTATTAGTCACGGCTTAAATCCGTGACAAATGGTTTTCCTTTTTTTTTTTAACGCTAAACTTAAAACTCATAAAAACTTAATTTTAAATCTAATTTCGATTCCACTTGAAGTTTTATTGTTCTAAAATCATAACCAACATATTTAACCAATAAAAATTATTAAATTCAAAAAAAAAATTCTCGAATATTCCAATTAATTAATTAAAATAATAAATAAAAACACGGGGTGTAACATTTATTAGAGAATCATATAATAAATTATGGAATATTAAATGTAACAAGGGGTGTTAAACTAAATCGTGGGATTTTGTGTAATAAATTTAAAGAGATGAAGATACGGACCGAATGAGTGAGTCTGGTTACCATAGTTGGGTAATACAATTTTGAGGAGAAATAATTAATGTGTGATTAATTAAGTTACTAGTCGGGATATAGACTTGAGTATTCTAGGGCAAGTGCAACAGGTGTTAGGCATGGGTTAGCCGAACTTTTATTAAATACATGTATACAGTCGTGTGATAATATATATATATATATATTCTAGGGTATGCCCGTGCCTGAAGGCAGGCAGATAATCGCAATATGGCAAAAAATTGCAAAATACGTAATTGCAAAAGGACACAAATTCCGTTCCCCGACAAAACTAAATGTAATTTAAAAAAAAGTCTACACGACATGAATTCATATTTTTTTACCTATGTCGAACACGACACCACGTAAAAGCGACACAAAATAAAATATTTGTTTAGAACCCAAAAGTAATCCGATAAAAATAAAAATAACATGACACTATAATGTTGTGTCATTCTTATTTTTATTGGAATAACGCGACACTAACTTTTGAATATGTACATCGTTGATAGAACCATATGTCGTCTTTAGTTCGCAACAAATAAATATTTTTTAGTTCTAATTATACGATGTCATGTGACATCATGTTCATAAATAGTGTTATCATTTATTAAACTTTTGAGAACGTTTTTACTCGTATTAAAATTGGTGTCAAACATGTTAAACATGTCAAAATTGGGTGAAAAAAATGTCATGTATTTTCATGTTAAAATGGACGTAAAAGTAGTTAACCATGTCAAATTTGGGTGTCCATGTTGTTATCATAATTTTAGTCGTGTATTTTCATGTTAAATTAGTTGTCAAAATTGTTAACCATATTAGTCGTGTCATGTTGTGTTTTTATCCAAAAAAAACATGTTCATAGCACATTCACAATAGATAAACATTTTTTGATATAACCTATGCTACGAACCTATTAGTTTAAAAAATACGACACGACACAATAGCAATTTTTTTCTTAACATGACACAATAAGTAAATACGATTCGAGTGGACATAGTTAGATCCGACCCAACATGACACAATTGGACACGATTGGTGAATAATTAAAAAAATAATTGGTCTAAAAAGGATCGATAGTGGATCTACAAAAGGTCTATAACATGACATTAATTGGGTCACTAATGTGTCCCATAGATGAACAAATACACTTCTAATTTAAAATTAACAACAAAGTTAGAGGGAATAAATTTTAATGTATTTATTTCCAATCATTCACCACATTAAAAAAATGTCAGGCTCACAGTGATGCACCCACAACCACACAACAATTTAGTTTACCTACCCGATATAAAATCTAAGATAACACAATTTATTCACCTCTCATATGATCAAACAGATGAGAGTTGTGCAAAGAATCATTCCAAAATATTGATTCGTGTATAATTGGTGTCATAAAGTAGATGACAATTCCTTTATAAATAAATTAATGCGATGGCGGCGATGGCGATAATGATGGCAACGGAGATGACGATGAGCGATGACGTGATGAATCAAAAATGAGAAAAAACAAATGTGCAAGTTTAGTTAATATACCCCAAAACATGATATTGAAAGACAATGCATATGTATAAAAGAAATAGTATTCTATGTATGAATATCCAACTTAAGGAAAAATGAGAAGCCTTGAAAAAAACTACTCAAATACTAAACGCCTCACTGATATATAGAGAGTAGAGAAATAAATATTGTGTAATAAAGTACCTAAGTATGTTTCTTCATAAAGTTTCTAGGCAACCCTAGATGAATATGACAACAACCGCCACTCTCAATCCATAGTCCTGATATATCATTTCTTACGATCTAACATATGAAGAAAAGAACGATTAATAATAAGAAATGAAAAAAAAATCATTATAATAGAAATGAATACACATTTTCAAGCACATTTCTTTAAGGAAGAACCCGATTGAACTACCTTCTCAATCATAACAGATCTGTACATAGTATCATATCGTGGTATGGCAACAATCATGCACATCTGTGAATCATGTGAATCTATGAAACGTATACACGATGTATAGTATCGTAGGAGGGACAAAGGTTTAATATTTATTACAGAATTCACCTCTACTGTTCCACACTATGCTTCTGTGATATTACAGTTTACTGGTATGACAACAATATTGTAATAAAAACTTTTGGCATAATATGGGCAATAGTTTCCATCCATTTAGAAATGCTAATGTTTCATATCACACTTTTTTAAATTCATATAGTGAAAATTATTCGTGTCATGGTTAAATGATGGTTAAAATAAGTACGGAATGAAAGCTCTGTTACTTCTAAGTGGCGTCCAACTAAATACATCGAAAAAACAGAGTGGGGAGTACATCCTTGAGATAAAATACAGATAAATTCAAATACATTTATTAAAGTCATATCGATGAAAAGTATATACTTGAGACAAAATACAAATTCCACATATGTATCCAAGAGAAGACTTCCCCGACTTCATACTAATTTCATGGCAACATCATGTTGGTTTAAATACTGCCAAGTTAAAATACACAGAGAATTTACTCACTCGACTACAGATATAAGTACATAAAACATTCGGAGTTTTACTTATTCTCGCATCATCATACCTTGCAAATGAGTTCCCCTTGAAAACCACCAGCCACCATCAAATTGTCTTTAACAACCATAGTGCTTATCTGAACTCTGGAAAGCGTTTGAGCCAAAGATCCAGGGGACTTATATAAAAGAACTTTTTCTAAGTTTATGTCGGGAACTGCATTTTTCAGATCCATTTTCCATTGAACCCTCTTCAGTACAGATGGGATTACATTCAATCTCAAATCGCACGTGATTTACTAACCTTGTTAATATGATAATTAAGTAATGAAATATCAAGTGTCATTAAAAATGAAGAGTGGGCACACATCAATTCCAATTTTATAACCCATGTCATTCTGTTCAGAAAAATAAACTAAAGAAGAAAATAAACTTTAGGTGTTGTATGGTGTCGCAACAGCCAAAAGTAACATACTTAAAAATTAAGAAAGGGCATACATCGTACGTAGTAAAGACAACACTACGAGTATGGATTTTCTCACCGATTAAAGTGAACCCCAAGAGGGTCAACATGAGGGATCATGCCGAAGGACACCTATAGCCATATAAACTTTAAAGTCATCTGCTACCACACGGTCAATGATGTTCCCCCCAGCTTCTCGTTTTGCTCCATCATAATATTAAAATCCCCCCCCCCCCCCCCCCCCCCCAATGATGACTGGATTATTGGTAGAATTGGACAAATACTTGAAGCCCTTCCAAAGATCCCATCTTATTTGCTTATCACAGCTGCCATAGACTGCCATAATTTTAATTGGACGGGATCAGGAAGTGATGTTTAAAGTTAATAGACATAAATTGATCGTGGATGGAAATGGGAGTCATTTCCCAGTCATGTTTCCAAAGAACCCAAATTGAGATACAATTATTAGATATCCTATCATGATAAATTAACCTCCTAGGTCTGGAAGCATTAGCGATTCTAATTTGGGTTCTAACAAAGAAATCATCTCTACAGCAAACTTCTTGATAAGGTTCTTTAGTATTCTAATTATGGATTTATTTCCCACTCCTCTGGAATTCCAAAAAAATAATTCTAATCGTTGGTATATATTGGATATGGAAGCATTAGAAATTGGGAAGCTGGTCTAGTTAGCACAGAGGGATTTGAAGGCACTTTTGGTTTCTTCCCACGCTGCTTTTTCACAGTTACAAAACAATTAGAAATGGGCTTTAGTAGAAATTCATACTGAGCAGATAGATTTTAATTCTTCTGGTCCAATTTTCAGCAGGTCCGAATTCACAACAATGGGTGTTTGAGTGCTCACATTCCCTCTATATGGGTGCAACCATTGCTATGCAATGGAAAATACCCTCTGGATGGGTGTAGCCATTGCTATGCAATGGATAATATTACTTAAACATCAGCAAAGTAGAACCTCCTGATATAAAACTAACATCAAAAAATGAAAGTCAGCTATTAAATTTGGAATATCAAACCGTGGAGTTAAACAAAATAAATTAAAATGAAATTCAACTATTGAGATAAACTCATGCAAGAGAATAATAAGTACCTGCTCTTTTTTTGTCAAAGTAGAATCAGAACAACTCCATTACGAAAGGGGATTACATGCGGAAGAAAAACATAAAACTAAAAATGTAAAAGAAAAAACTGTAACTAACTAAAGCTACAGGTACTTGGATATCTGCCTCATCTTTTGGCGTTTCCTTTTCAACCTCCCCATCCTCTTATTTCTCTTAACTCTCATTTTTATTTAGCGACAGAGATTTCACATCCTCTTCAAGCGCTTTGTAGGAAATGAAGGTTTTAAGGCATGTCATACGTACCTACTCCCGATAACCTGTGAAATAAAGGGGAAGGGGTTGAAAAACAAAGGCCAATTATACAGACATTCAAAGACAGGTATATAATAAAGGGGGAAGGGATGTATTCTAAACCTAGCGTGATATTATGAAGTGCTTGAGGAAAAGGTATGCAGCAAATAATGATATATTTCAAGAATTAGTGCAACGGGTGAAATATTTGGGCTAGTAATACTTACACACTGCATAAAACTATTTTTGTATTTTTGTATTTCGGATATTTAAAACCAACAAAAACAGACCAAAATAGCTTCGGATAAAACCGTTTTTCTATTTTGTAAACAATAAAGAAGCAATAAAAGTATAAAACAAAAAAAAAAAAAAAACCAAAGGAAAAAAGACTTACGAAAAACTTATCGCGCAAAACCAAGGGGCTGCTTTTTTAAAACAGTAGCTGTATAAATACATAATCGAGAAGATATACCTGTAAAATGGGGTTTCGTTAACTACTGATGTATTAGTTGCTATATAAAAAAACAGTTGTTATATCTAAAACAGTTTTTTGGATATGAGGAAATTTGGATATACCAACTGTGACTACTACTGATGTAACCAGGATGCTTGTGATAATGATGTAACCAGGATGCTTATGACTACAACTATGACTACTACTGATATACCAAGTGGTTCAACCTCATCGTTAGTCAAACAATCAGTTTCGACATTTGGCGACTGACAAAAAATGTGAGAATGTGACTCAAAATATTTAAAATGAGCAGAAGTAAAATAAAATCCATCTAAGAGATTGAACCATTTCAGTTTCCTAAAACAACAATGCAACACAAGAGTAGAAAAAAAGAACTGTATCATTCCTAATGTATAAAATGAGCTTGTATGAGCTAATTCTTCCACTCTTACTTTTCATTCTTTTAATTGAGCTTGTATGAGCCATCAAGTAGAGTCTTAGGCAATCCTAAAACAGCAATTCCATTCTTTTAAAATGGCATCCAGTAGGCACTCCCATTTTGGGGTTTAAAACCTGTCCATCTACTACTAATAGTGAGTTGGGAGACTGAAATATTAAATGATAGGAATATCACCTTAACGTAAATCATGGAGGGTCCATTTTATCTCAAATGACTATGCAATTGAACACATGACCAAACATAAATTTGCAAGCTTAAAAAAAATTCAAAAACTAATTATTTAAGTGCTTGGAAATTAAAGATAAGTTCTCAAGTTCTAAACAAAAATAGATTACCACTGTTGATGTAAAAAATTAGATCGTTCTAATTATTCAATCACAGATAAATAAAATGAGACAAAGATTTTAAAGTGGTTCAGCCTTATATGAATGGCCTACGTCCACTGTTATGTTATTGCTGAATGTTTGGGAATTCTCGAGTACAAATTCTCTCAAGAAATTCTCGTCCCTTTGAATGAGGGTGATACAAGGTATTTATAGCCCTTAGGCTGTACATGAAAGGTTTGATACATTAAATGATATACATATGAAAGGGTAATACATTTAATGCAGCATGTGCATCAAGATGATAAACATTCAATGAATAGTTGAACTGTTGATTATCTGGCAATTAATGCTACGGCCGAGATGCAGCTCAGACCGTCTTAGTTGCTCGTTGCTCAGGAGTTCCTCGGAGCGCTAGAGTACCTCGGAGTGCTAAAGTTCCTCGGTGTATCCTCGTTGCTCGGAGAGAACATGAGTTGGTCGGGGAAATGAACTTCCTCGTTGCTATTGTGCCACGTAGATTGACACGTGTCTTCATATTATTCGTCCATATCAGCATATTAATTTTGGTATCAACAGAAGCCCCCAATGTTTCATATTTTGAACTTTGAGGAGTATGGAACATTCTTTCTCGGTATATGGAGATAATAAATGACTTTCCTGGGTTTTAGGAGCCTTTTCTTCATATTTGAATTTTCTTCCAAATTCGCAGAATCCGCCATTTTGCATTTTTATAGGCGCTTCGGTCTTCGTGCCCTTATTGTCCTTTTAGCCGCCAGTAGCGTAACAATTTCTTTTTTGTAATAATTTCTTTTGCCATTTCCCAAGGCAAGGTATTTAAGCTTCAGAGACAATCCCATCGTCTCCTACCTTTTCAATTTTTGCTTTCGAGTTTTCTATAGCTTTTCTCTCTCCTGTGCGTCCATCTTTTTCTTCGTTTGTTTGTCAACATATCTCCTTTTTCCCTGTAAGCTCTTCTTCCTTCTTCTTTTATTCATCATGGTTTACATTATTGAATCTATTAAAAAATTCCGTTATGATTATTCCATTCCGTCTTGGGTAACTCTGGAGAATCTTCCTGAGCCCTTTGATTATTTTCGTTTGGCTGAGGGACATTGGTTCCCCAGCCTCTTTATTGCTGAGTGTGGATTTTCTTTTCCACCCAACTCTTTATGCTTAGAATTCTGCCAACATTTCGATGTTGTTCCTGCAAAAGTAGCCCCCAATACATGGAGAATAGTTAATGGGGTGCATAAATTAAATCAAACTCATGGAACTCGCATAGGAATTCCTGAGATTATGTATTGCTATAGATGGGCTATTTTAGACAACGTTTATTATTTAAAAACCATATTTTTGAATAGAGCTTTAGTAGTTAACCTCCCTGATGCCAACAGGGATTATTTTGAACATGGGTTAGTTTTCAAAAATTGGCAACTTGCTCCTTTAGTCGGAGACGGAGTGTATGAAGGTCCCAAATGCCCCCCATACGGAAATGGGATAGGTTATTTTCATTTTATTTTATTCTCAAAATTGTGACTTCATCATGTTTGAATAAATGCATGATTGACATTTCAAATGGTTTTTATTTGCAGTTAACAGAAAGAGAAAAACTCCTAAAGAATCAGAAGTTAATATAAGGCAATTGAAACATATCTGGAGCTTGCATCAGAAGATTGCAGACGAGCATATCAGGTCTGCCTCATACTTGTTGCAGTACAGGAGTTATACGTCGTCTTTTACTGCTCGCCCTGTGATCAGCTCCAGTGATCCAGTGCAAATTCCTGAAGACTCTGATCCGGAATCTCATATTACTTTGAGCCAGAAAATGGGCAAGAGAAGAGTTCCCACTCTCTTCGAGGAGAGTTCCTCTGCTGGCGATGGGAAGAAAACCAAGGTTAATGTCCCAAAGGGGACAAAGAAAATTGATGATGCTCCTTATGTTGCTGTTCAGAAGGTTGCCGAGAAGCTCCCAGTGGCTCCTGTGCAGAAGGATGCACCTATTGAGGTAATCACTATCTCACCAACCAAAAGTTCCTCTTTGGTTGAGGTTGCTGAAAAGGAACCAAGGAGATTGAGTAAATCCTCCTCGGTCAGTATTTCTGGAGCCATTCCCCCACTCCCAACTGGTGGAGATGGTGTTCTAATTATTGTTCCTCCGAGATCTACGATGAGTTTGTCAAAATTTTCACCCATCCCCGAGGTGCAAGGTACTGAAGAAGACCTTACTCGGGATGTGGTTACTTCTCTGGCTGCTCGCCATTTGGCTTCAGTAAGTATCTCTACTCCGAGCTTTTTATATTTTCCTTTGTTGTTTCCCATGTTTGTTTCTGATTTGATTTTCCTCTTTTGATTGCAGTTGACGAGCTGTTTCAATTTAATCCTTAAAAAGTATGAAGCAATCAAAGCTTTTTGCTCCTCGTCCACTGTGGAGGGAGCACTGGAGAAAGCTATTAAATCTGTGAGTGAGTCCCGTCAGAAGTATGACGATGATAAAACTGAATGGGAGAAGAAATTGGCTGCGTCTGATGCAGAGAAGGTACAACTGGGTAATAAGGTGAAGGACTTGGAGAGAGAAAATAAAGATTATGACGAGAAACTTTCAGGCTTTGGGGAGCTTGAGAATAAATTGAAATCGGCTGAAGAAGAGCCGACCCTCCTGCGAGAAGTAAATCGCCACAAGGAGGAGGTGGAGACCAAATTGAAGGCCACCGAGAATCTTATGTCCGAGAAGCTATCCTCGGAAAAAATGAAGAGAAAAACAGCTGTGAAGACGTCCTTTAAAACTGGTTGGGACAAAGGATGGGACAGGGGGTGGCAGCTATGACGACCCAGGTGAAATATGGAAGTCTGAAATATTTTCATGATGGTTGGGTTGCAGCACTGCAGAAGTTGAAGGTGAGTGAGGACTCCGAGCTATTTCAACAACATCTCCCTGGTCCTCCTCCAGTTATTGAAGATGAGTCTTCACACGAAGCTGCATCTAAAGAATCTTCAATGACAGTGGGTGATCAAGTCCTTGTTCCACCATTCAACCAGACAGCCACCGAGGAGATTTCGTCATTGCCTGCTCTTCCAGAACAAATCCCAGCTTCTACTAATCAGACCATTGTTCCTACCGAGCAACCAAGCTCCTCGTCCCAGCCTCCCGAGAAAGTCTTGGGAGACAAGGAAAAGGTGTGAAGTTGTTCGGTACTCTTTTTCTGTTCTTCTTTTACTTATCCTCTGTATTCCAAATGATGTAATCTTGTTGATGATGTAATAAAATCACATCTTTTTGTTCCTATTCATTGTTGATGCTCTGTCTGTTTTTATTTATTAACTCTTGCCTTCTCTTCTTTATTAGTTTGTGGCTAGAATGGAACTGATATATGCACATGATACAAAGCTGATGCAGCAATGCCATGAATATTATAAGGTTGGTCATACAAATTTGATTGTATCAAAAATTGCTGACATCCTTGGCCATGATGCTTCAGAACAAGCAATTGAGGCTTATCAGTACCTGAAGGATTTACTTGACCGAGTTGTGGCCAACAACGCGGCCTACTATGACTTGATCGAGGAGCTTCATTGTACCTTAGAAGATCTTCAGAATCAGCACAATGAATCAACTGCATTGTTGCACAAGGAATATGAGAATAGGTATCAACAACTTTCTTCCGAGACAGGCCACAAAAAGATCATTGCTAGATACGATGTCAGGGAGAGAACCCTAAAAGGTGAAGTTGAGGCCTGCAGACAGATCGCCGAGCTGCTGGAACAAGAAAACAACAATTTGCAGAAAAAATTGGCACAGTATGAATCTGCAGCTTCATCCTCCGCTGCCTTGGTATTGGTCACCGATGAAGGATTCTCATTCTTAGAGGTTGAGAATGCCAAATTAAGGCAAGAATTGGATACTCTGAGAAGGTCTGGTATCTCTACTAATGCTCGGGGGCAAGGAAGAGGTTCTCGTGGGCGAGGAAGAGCTATTCAAAATGTTACCGAGGAGCAAAATTCTCCACCTGCTCGGAGTCGATCAAGAGTTCTCAGCCGTAATGTTGAAGAAGCTCGCACTCAGTCTACTTTGGAAACTCAAGCGTTCCAATTGAATGCAAAAGATCGTGCTTTGTCTGAAATGTCCAAGAAAAACCTATCTTTGGAAGATCAACTTACTGCGACGAAGTCTGCTTTGAATAATAAAGATGTTTTTGCCAGGAGCCTTCACGAGAAACTAGAGAGAATAACTTTCCAATTCCACAAACAACCTCGTGAGTTTTCGATGGCAGGCTACAATGAAGCCCTTTGTCACTTGGATGCTCGCCTTGAAAATTCCAATAATGAAGGTTATAAACAGGGATGGTTGAACGCACTGGGTGTGTTAAAGCTAGAGCAAGGCCATTATTTATGGGATTATCAATGCTCCTGGGCTACTAGACTTGCCTGTACCGCCTTATAAACTGGACATGGAATGGATCCCAGCTCGTGCCATTCCTCGGAGCTTAATTTCAAAATATCTTGGTGACTATAGTCTTCATTCTCAGATTGAATTATCTCGTCCCGAGCATCTTTTGGATACTCCTTCAGTAATGAATGTCAGAATGTTGAGGGACTTGAATTTTATCAATTCTCCCCAAACATTAAATGATCCTCCTGCTGGCGAGTAACCTTTATCGAAGGCTGAGGGGAAAAAACCAATAGAATAGGATTTTCAATGTAATAGTTAGCACACATATGTAACTTGTAATTTATTTTGAATTTTAATGAAAGACTTTCATTTTCTGTTTGCAAATCTGTATTGCTATTCTTTTGTACTTGTCTAACACTTTTACATCCGTGCATATGTATCTGTTAAAAAGATAACAATTTTGTGCTGTTCATCAACCAACTTAGTAATAAACAGTTACAAGTATCAAAAATGTTGTTCGATCACTTAATAATAAAGTAATGAATATAAAAATGTTTAAAATTTTTCCATCCAACTAAGGTTGTAAAATTGTACTCGTCGACCAAGTATAATTAGCGAGAGTTTTCATAAAATGTGTCCGACCAACAAAGTTGATGGACCCTCCTCATCAATAAGTTCTCCTCGTTGAACAACTAAAATTAGTGGGTTTTTATCCCCGACCAACTATACTTGGCTCAGTTTGGAATATCTTGTATTTTCTGGAATGGTTTTACCTTCCGACCAACTTGTTGGCATATTTTGTTTCTTAGATGATCAGCAGCTTTCTTGCTTTTTGTCAGCATATCATCGACATAGACTTCCATATTGCAACTGATTTGTTCGGCAAAAAACCTTGTTCATCAGCCGCTGGTATGTCGCTCCTGCAGTTTTTTAAACCAAAAGGCATAACATTATAACAATAAGTACCCCTAGGGGTAATAAAAGAAGTACTCTCCCTGTCTTCAGGTTTCATCTTGATCTGGTTGTAGCCTGAATAAGCGTCCATGAAGATGAGCAGCTCGTGCCCAGAGGTAGCATCTACTAGTTGGTCAATTCTGGGCAATGGAAAATGATCCTTTGGGCAGGCCTTGTTGAGATCAGTGAAATCAACACACATTCTCCATTTATTATTTTTCTTTTTCACCATCACCACATTTTCCAACCAGTCCGGATACTTCACATCTTCAATGAATTGGGCTTTCTGGAGCTTGTCTACCTCCTCTTGAATAGCTTGATTCTTCTCGGGGCTAAATACCCTTCTTCTCTGCTTTACGGGCTTGATCTCCTTATTCACATTGAGCTCGTGACATAAGAAGTTTGGATCTATTCCTAGCATGTCCTCATGACTCCATGCAAAAGTTTTCTTCCTATTTCTCAAGAAAGTTATCAACTCCTGTTTTATTGAAGCATCCTACGATGAACCTATCTGGGTTACTCGTTCAGGGTGCTCGTCGTCCAGAATAACATTTTCTATAGATTCCACCACCTGTCCTTTTACAAGTTGGGATTCATCTCTGTGATCGAGAGTTTCAATCTCTGTATCTTCTTCCACCTGGTAGGTAGTAGTCTTTTTCCTTGATTCCTCAAGCTCCTCTTGCTCGGCAGATGAATAATAGCATTCCTGAGCTACTTTTTGATCACCTTTCACAACTCCTACTCCAAAGTTTGTTAGGAATTTTAAGCACTGATGTACTGTAGATGGAACTGCTTCGAACTTCTTCAAACCAACTCTTCCCATGATGATGTTGTAGGCTGACTGCAAATTCTTATCCATCACAAAGAAGCGTATTCTTTCTGTTCAACAAGCAGGCCATGTTCTAATGAATATATCCAACTTGATCGTCCCAAGTGGAAAAACTTTCTCACCAGCAAAACCCAGGAGGGGTCTGTGATACAGTTCCAATTGAGATAATTTCAGATTCAAGCTGTCAAAGCATGAATAGTACATGATGTCTGCCGAACTTCCATTGTCTACCAACACCCTTGAAATCACTACTTCTTTCATCCTCATTTTGATCACCAGAGGATCGTCGTGAGGATAAAGAACACCTGCTAGGTCATTTTTTGAAAAGCCAATGACCAGCTTCTCTTTGTTTACCTTCCTCGGACGATCGTCCTCGGCCAGATTTATTCGCTGAATATATGAACATGCTTGAGCCTCTCCAAGGTAAGCCTTTCTTTCTGCAGTAAGGTCTCCTCCTCCTGCATCTCCTCCTGTAATGACATTACAATCAAATGACCCAAAACGTATAGAAAATACCTCTCGTTCTGGCTGTCTTGGTTTCTTGGGAAGGTCGGGGTCATCATCTGGATCATCTTCATGGTTTCTCTTCTTTTTCTCATCTGCTCGACGAGGAGATCTAGACCTCTCTCTAGCTCGGTCATTATTTTTTCTTTCACCTCCCCGATCAACATATTTTGCTAGCTTTCCTCTTCGGATGAGTGTTTCAATCTCGTTCTGAAGAGCTATGCAGTTTTTGGTCATGTGACCATGATCTTTATGAAACTCGTAATATTTATCCTTACTCCTCGAATCAGGGTCTGACCTCAGTTTCTTTGGCCATTTTACCTCCTCGTTGTTCTTAATTTCTTCCAAGACATGATGAATACCCATTTTCAAAGGAGTATAATTGTCGTATTTCTTCAGGACTTCCCATGATGATTTATTATTTCTGGAACGTTTGTCACCGCCATTGCCCTTATGCTCTTTATTTTTAGACTTGTCGACGTCCACCTTGGTGTCTTTATCCATATTCTTCTTTGCAGCCATAGCTTCCTCGGCATTCATGATTTTGGCCACTTTTGCCATCAACTCTGACATAGTTTTAGGAGGATCTTTCGCCAAGGTGTAATACAATTTATTAGGCAATAATCCACTCATCAAGGCGGTGATTGCTATCTTTTCTTCGTAATCTATGACTTCCAGCTTCTCGTTATTGAAACGAGTTATGTAATCTCTAGTACTCTCACCAGATTTTTGTCTAACACTTAACAAGTGTGCTACTCATTTTACTGGCTTTGCTCCAAAATAGAAATTGCCAATAAACAAATCGACCAACTGAAAGAAAGTTAAAATCTTACCCCGAGGAATATTGTTGTACCATATCTGGGCAGCTCCAGTAAGAGTTCCTGAGAACGCTCTGCATCTCATCTCGTCGGGGACGACATAGATGTCGGCAGCAGCTTGATATTGCTCTATGTGAAGAACAGGATCTGTCTTTCCATCATATTTGGGGGTCACTACAGGTGCTTTGAACTTTGACGGTGTAGGAAAATTCACAATGGCCTGTACAAAAGGTGTTCCTCGAACAAAAGTTCGTTGTAGGGGGTTCTTTGCCTTGGCCATTTCTCCCAATCTATCCTCAAACCGTTGGATGGAACCTTTCCATGCATCATTTCCTTCATCGAGCTTGTTAGTTCGAGCAATAGATCGTTCTGAAGTAGCCTCTTGAGATTTATCTTGACGAGCAACTGGTCGTGATTGTGCTGATCATTCTCTTAGATCTGATGGTTGTCGAAAACTCCTTGACATGGTCTTAGGTGGACTCCTATTCCTCCTAGGGCCTAATCGACTGAAAGGAGACACCCTACTCAGTCTTTCTAAATCACTGGGTCTTTCTGGAGAGAGGGTGATATGTTGATCAGTATCTGTAGCCCTTATTGACAAAGTTCGCCCAGGTTGATAAGAGAAATCATTAGACTCCTCATTACGACGTGACTCAGTACGCCTGGATCGTGAAGAAAGTAAATAAGTTTACCTCTGACCACTTTGATGTCCTGAATGTGCAGGTGCACCACCATGAAGGGTTTGTATGAGTTGCCTCATTGTTTTTTGCATGGCGGTTTGTCCTTGAGCCAGATTCGTCATAATCCCGGCTAGATCTGGAGATACAGAGGGATTCAAAGGATTTCCAGTATTTCCAGCGTTTCGATTGCTAGATTCTGGATTATCCGCCATTGATGATGAATGATTTTTGGTGAAAAACGATAGTAACAATCGTTCCTACAGACGGCGCCAATCTGTTGATGTAAAAAATTAGATCGTTCTAATTATTCAATCAAAGATAAATAAATTGAGACAAAGATTTTAAAGTGGTTCAGCCTTATATGAATGGACTACGTCCACTGTTATGTTATTACTGAATGTTTGGGAATTCTCGAGTACAAATTCTCTCAAGAAATTCACGTCCCTTTGAATGAGGGTGATACAAGGTATTTATAGCCCTTAGGCTGTACATGAAAGGGTTGATACATTAAATGATATACATATGAAAGGGTAATACATTTAATGCAGCGTGTGCGTCAAGATGATAAACATTCAATGAATAGTTGAACTGTTGATTATCTGGCAATTAATGCTACGGCCAAGATGCAGCTCGGACCGTCTTAGTTGCTCGTTGCTCAGGAGTTCCTCGGAGCGCTAGAGTACCTCGGAGTGCTAAAGTTCCTCGGTGTATCCTCGTTGCTCGGAGAGAACATGAGTTGGTCGGGGAAATGAACTTCCTCGTTGCTATTGTGCCACGTAGATTGACACGTGTCTTCGTATTATTCGTCCATATCAGCATATTAATTTTGGTATCAATAACCACTACAATAGAAATGTAAGACAGGAAAACAAAAAACATGTTTCGAACAGCATAACCTAAAACCAAATAGTTTAACATCCAGGGTTCGTTAGACTATGTAGTGTGAGGATGTGTATAGGAAAGCACGATGCATGGATATATATTTTTTTATTACATTCACAACATTTGCATTCGTATCACCAGCAAGAACATCTTCTTCAAGCTCACGCACATTCGGTGTGAGCTTTTCTACCTCTGCAACTTTTTGGCAATGCATTTTATCTAGAATTTTATTTTCTCCCTGATACACACATTTAATACACACATAAGCCCATGCTTAAAAAACATATTGATCAGATGATAATATGTACAAAATCTCGGTCGGTGAAAAGAAAAATAGTACACAAACACAACACCTCATTAATTATTGGTTCTTATTCAGAAGGCCATTCACCATATGAGCTTCTTAAGAGAGGAAATATAGTGTATCTTCAACCTAATCAAGTCACGCAATCATATTCAACCAAATACAGATCTAATAACAAAGTACCATTTTAAAAGCATGGTTACCGATCGTAGAGGTTTGTACCAGGGGTAGTGGCAAACGAAGGGCCAGTCTCAGACAATATGTACGCATAAAATAGAAAACGATCACAAAATATCTATAATATAGTTTGAGTCACATTTATAATCCCAATTAATACCTATAAACCACAAACGTAGAAAAAAGTAATATAATACACCTTATAACCCAAATTCATAATATAGTTCGAGTATTAATGAAAAATAATCAATAAACCCCAAAATAAAGATTACTTAAATAAAATACCTATAAACATACCACTTCCTACATCCATGGAAAGATAAATTTGAAAAACCATGAAACTTACTAACATTTGACACCGCTGATGGAAATACATGCAAAAGATTCCCGGGAGCTGCCACCATATGCAAAGTAGAAAATTAGTTCCAACAAAATAGCAGAAAAATATAAACTTCAAATCCAAATTTGATAGCACGAATACAGGGGTTCGTTCAAAGGGTAAATTTGATAGCACGAATATAGGGGTACCTGCAAATAGATCCAAACATGAAATTTAATAATGACAAACACACAAATGGAACATATGGGTACTTGTGAATAGATCCAAACATGAAATTTAACAAATACAAACACACAAATGGAACATATGGTAAAAGCCATAATTTCGAAACATTAATAAAAAACCTAATTTCGAAACAAAGTAAAACACAAAACTGAGTAGAAATTGCTCATCGCATAAGAAAAGGGAGAGAGAGAGAGAGAGAGAGAGAGAGAGAGTTTGGAGGAGAGAACTAACATGGAAACCCTACATCGCATAAGAAAAAGAGAGTTGAGAGAAAGGGGGGAGGATGCATTTCAGACTTGACTCGAGACAAAAGTAGAAAAATACTATTGTACCCTTATGTTTGAATTTTGAAGAGAGGGGGGAAATAAATTAGTGTGTGTTAAAAGAGGGGGAATCCAAATTTGTAAGGGGTAAAATAGGGAGTGCAAGAAAAACTTATAGGGATGACATCATCAATCAATCTTATGACATACATAAGTTTTCTACTTTATTATATATATATATATATATATATATATATATATTTGTGTGCTTTATAGATATCAATGTGAATGATATTTATAGAAATACATACCCCTCTAGTTCTATCATAGGAGGTTGTGCGATATGGGTGAGTTTCCTGGCTAGAGAATGCAGGGCGAGTATAATCCATATATATATATTGTGTGCTTTATAGATATCAGTGTGAATGGTATTTATAGAAATACATACCCCTCTAGTTCAATCATAGGAGGTTATGCGATGTGGGTGAATTTCATAGCTAGAGAATGCAGGGCGGGTATAATCCCCAGGTCATAGGCATCTGTTATTTTATATTGTTATTTTTTTCGGGGTGAGACTCTTTGGGTATGATTTTGTCTCACAACCGAGGAACTATGACCGCCTTCGTTACGTTTATTTTTATTTTACTGATTCGGGGAGCTAACCATCTCAGGGTATCCGGGTTGATTGAGTATACTTAGGATGATTGCATTTTAGAGAAAACATCTGGTGAGTCCTTACTCGGGAGGATGGTTATATATACTTAACATGTGTGTGAATGTTATAGTATACTAGTACGTATATAATATGAGGAGATAATTATATATGGTATTTATTCATAAGTTTGAATGTATTTCTTATATAACTAGTGTCAAATTTATATGATTTAAAAAGGGGTTTCCTATATAACTAGTGTAAATGTTATATGATTTAAAATAGTTGAAACGATTAATAAGTTAATGAGTAGATAACTTAATAATCAAAGTAAGAGTACTCGGGTTAGAGTACTGTGGTGGCAAGAGGTGTGATACGATTTGTTAGGTGGGGTAGCTTAACTAGGGAGGTTAGCAGGCAAGCGTTAGGTGTGCAAATTAGATTAGGGGTGAGCTATATCTCAAGTGAGTGTGATACTAGCTTAAATATGAAGACTGTGCGTGCATATTTAATTATTGTAATTTAACTGCTTGCTAAATATATTTAAAATGTTTTAATTGGGCTCTGAACCGTGTCAAAATCTTTTTCAAAACATTTTAGGTGTCCATTCATAGGGACACCCAATTTGATGATTCTACCCAGGGATGCGCACCTGCAGCTCATATGGAAGTTGCAGGGATTTTCTATAAACGCTTCATTCATTCATTCCTAGTGTAGGGATTTTTTCTTTAGTGTTCATTTGGGCATGTCGCCCTCAGATTTAGTATTCGGTTATGCATTGGACTTTTTCTATCAAGGTTATTATTTCAGTTTATTGTTGGATTTTATTTTTGAACCAATAGTTGATTCGATCATTTTTATTTATATTATTTCGATCATTTTTATTTATATTATTCATCCGTGTGGGATTTAGTTATTAGTTTGTGTTGATGATTTCATTATTGTTTATTTCCACATGTTGTTAATTATTAAAAGATAAAATTTGGCACCAATGTAATTAAATTACTAGGTGCTTAGTAACTTTAAAAAGGTTTTCAATAGTGATGTTGAGAATGAGCTATATGAGACCAAAAAATTATTTTGATCACGGGCTGGCCATCCGGTATTTTAGTAAGCGGGATGTCACATTATCATAAACAATGAACTCCGTTCGGATAAACATAACTGCTAGGTTTTTGTCACATAACTGGCTAATGCTTATCAAATTAGCTTTGAGTCCATAAATATAAAGAATATCTTATAGTTTTCAAAAACTAAAAACTTCAATGGTGCCTCTAACCATGATTGAAGATTTACTCCCATCACCAAAGGTGACTTTACCATCTTTATAATTTTCAAGAGTGGTAAAAAGAGATTTATCACCTATCATATGTCTAGATCATCCACTATCAAAATACCATTGGGGGGTATTTTGAGCCTTAAGAGCAACATGAATAACAAAAGCCTTCATGGCCTTATCTTTCATAACCCAAGCTTGAGTTGTGTACTTCCATTTGTTGACTCTAGTCTCTTGGTTGGAATAATTTCCTTAGACCATAGAGAACCTTAGAAACTATTCCATTAAGCCTTTTTGATGTCTTTACTAGATACTTAACTTGCTTTTTAAGGCTAGCTAAGGAGCTATATTATGGCCTAAGAGTTGTGAAATAAGAATTCTTCCTAAGCTTGTTATAAAAATATCTAAGATGGCCCCTTTTATGTCAAAAATTACAAACATAGGGTCAATTTGGAGTCACTTTCATAGGTTTCTTAGGTTGACTTCTTTTAGATATATTAGGTTTACGAGGGTTTATTTTGGTAACGAACGTAGCTACAGGTTCATATTTATCATTGGATGAATCACCATCTTCATATCCTATACCCTTTCTCTCTTAGTATCCTTTCTCCTTATAACCTAAAACTGGACCTAGGAATAACTTCCCTATTCTTCTGAAATTATCCTCAAGTGTGACTTTGACTTCCCGAGAGGACTCGAGATCTTTCTCAAGTTTGATAATTTTTTCTTCAAGTGTTTTTCTAATATCCATGGATTCAAGAAGATCTTTGTTAACACGAGCTAGAGAGTCAGTGAAATCACATTTTTCTTTACCCACCAAAATAATCTTCTCAGAGAGAGAAATCTTAATTTCCCCGAGTTAACTAACTAAGGCCTCATTCTGCTTCAGGATTTTTAACTCCTATTCTAACGTTAACACCTTAAAGTTAACCTTTTACTTATCTTCTGAATATGCATAGACTAGGTCTACAACTCAGAATAGGAAGATTTCAATTCACTTTCATCTACATCACTATCACTTCCTTTTTCATCGCTAACTTATGAGTGAGTGGATACAACATCAAGATCATGCTCGAATATGTCAACACTGGATGTCATGCACTTGAAGTGCTAGAATGACTTGACATAAAGGCATCAAATTTTTTTTCAAAACGAACGAAATCATCGCAAATATTAGACTCTTTCTCACTGTCGCTAAGAGTTTCATTATAAACGACCTCATCCTTACCTTGTCTCTTCATCTTAGTGGGGCACTCATACGCTCTATGACCTCACCCTTCACACTCAAAACATCTCTCCAAATCATCATTTTTAAAGTTATCTCTTTTAGAATTGTCATTTTTAATCTTCTTTTGATCCTAATTATTAAAACTTCTACTTGCCTTATTTTTGTTTTTGTGAAATTTAGGTTTTTCAAAATTTGAGTATTTCTTTTTAAACTATAGAAACATTTTAAATTTTTAGCAAATAAGGCCATATCATTAGGAACCATATCGGAATCTTCGGATTCATACATTTCCTCCTTCTTAACTTTTAGAGCTACCCCCTTATCTTTCTTTTTGTTATCTTTACGAAACATGTCCAATTCATTAGTTTGGAGATCAGCTACAAGTTCTTCGAGTTTTAGTGAATTTAACACTCCTAAAGAATTAAGGGCCATGACTTTCATAATGAAACGACTAGGGAGAGATCTAAGAATCTTCTTGACTACTCGAGTTTATGGGATTTCATCACTTAATTTGAAACATGAGTTAACAATATCATAAATAAGAGCATAAAACTCATCAAATGTTTTACTTTATTTAATTGTGATAGTTTCAAATTGAATGGTTAAATTTTAAAGTTTAGATTCCTTAACCACACTCATCCCCTCATGAATAACTTGAAGAATGTTCCATGCCTCCTTTGAAGTTTCATAAGTCATGATACGATGAAACTTATCAGGAGTAACAACACTAAACAATGCATTTAAACCTTTAGAATTAAAATTACACAATTTCAAGTCATCCTCACTCCATTCCTCTATAGGTTTTAAAATAGTTTCGTCTTTAACAACAACAATGGAGGGGACCACCTTTTTCAACAACAACCCAAACACATTCATCAATGGATTTCAATGCAGATTTCATACGTGATTTCCAATAGGAATAATTAGTTCCATCAAATATAGGAGGTCTATTTGACAAATAACTTTCCATATAACCTCTAGGATTTATCTAAATAACTTTTAGAAACTAGCTCTTATACCAATTTTAAGTTCCAAGGTTATATAAATTCAGTTCAAATTCGTATAATACACTCCGTGATACAAATATTATATAGGCCAGCAGGTTGAAACTTTCCAAATTTTAATCATACTTACTAAATCCTAACTGAGAGTACGAGATTTTAAATATGTAATAAGAAATCACAACCCCAATGCGCTGATGTATGAGGAAAACCCAAATGGGAAAAACCTCGGATAACTTGGCCTAGAAAAATCCACTAGTTTTTACCAAAACACACAAAAGGCTTATAGACTTGACACAACAAGACCCGTTGATGCCGTCTTTAATACCTCCGTCCGTAGTACGTGTAGATCCAATAAGCTTCACGACACCTCCTGTGTCTCGGTATCCACCAAAAGCCAAATTCCATCTCCAATCCAAACTTGTGCGAAGATCCACCGCACCCAACCAGGGATGAATGTATGAGAGAATGAAATTGGGGTTTTTGGCTCTCAAAAAATGATTAAAAAAAAGATCACATAAAAATGTTGGAGACCTTTTAGAAAATGAAAAATGTTTTCTACTAAAGTTTAAGAAGCAGTTTTGTGCAGATTTTTGACCCCCCTTTATGGTTACTAAAGAGAATGTAGTGGATAATAGAAGTTAAGGAGAAAAACTCAACAAATTTTAAAAATCGAACTGGTCATTCGAACGAAAAAACAAACTCGTTCGAACGACATTGTTTGAATGAGGCTTCGAATGACAATGCAGACATTTACCCTTACAGAAATCATTTGATGTCGTTCAAACATGCTCTTTTGAATGAGATTTCAAAGGACATAGGACACATTCCTATAAGAGAAATCGTCCAAATTTGTTCGAACATATTCGTTTGAACATGCTCGTTTGAACGGCTTGTGAAATTTTGGAAAATAAAATTTTACTTTACAAGGCACAAAAATTTGGAAACTCCCATCAGGAAGCATGTAACAATATAAAAGATGTCTTCAACAACATATAAAAGATTGGGTTATGTACCTTAGGGAAAAAGAGCAATCAGATGGAGATATAATGATTTGTAGAATGATGAAATCCCAGATGCTCAAATTCTTCATCGAGGAGAGTAGTATGATAGTCAATGACACTAAATGTTTTGTCCAACGAAAATAGCCAATACAACAAATTGAATCAATCGAAAATTTGCCCTTATTAAGTGAATTCGTAAATATTTGATGTATAGGATGGTTGGATGAGTCCGAGTATTATAGTGGAGTGATGCTATTTTATTTAATTAATAGATTAGAACTAAAATAAATTTAAGAGTCCGGGTCTAGAATATGAATAGTATGGTAGTGCTTTGAGCGATAGGCACGGTTTAGTCGAATTTACTTTGATAAACACACACACACATACATACACACACACATATATATAAATATATATACAGAGAGAGATATGATACATATACGAATAAGAATAATATATGTGTGTATAATAGTTATGTGAAAGATACCCATCCTAGCGGATATGCTATTAGGGAGGTTGTGCATCGTGTGAGGTCACTCTGGAGAATCCTTGGAGAGGTAGTATCGTTCCCCTAAGTCATAGGTGTTGTGGATGCCCATGCGATGTAGGTTTGGAGTACCGTGAAATAATGTAGTATGGTTATGAGAACGGACTTAAGGCCATGACCTCCTCCAATGTTCGTTTGATATTTTCGCGTTCGGTGGTGAGATCCTGACCCAGACGACCAGAATGTGGAGGACATTATTTGAGCACGATAGCATGCTAGTGAGCTCGCGTTCAGAATGTGGAGGACATTCGTGAATGTTGTTCCATACATTATGAGGGATATATATATATATATATATATATATATATATATATATATATATATATATATATATATATATATATGTGTGTGTGTGTGTGTGTGTGTGTGTGTGTGTAAGTGTATAAATGTGAAATTTCTAGATAGCGTATATAATAGTGTAGTAAATTATGTACGGTCTTAATACGTTAATGGTGAATGTTGAGAAATAATTGGAGTAAAATTATAAAATAATTAATGATTAAATAAGCTAATGAGAGATATAACTAAGAAATGAATGATATGAAATACTCATGTTAGAGTGGTGTATTCATGAGGTTTACTTAAGGACTAGTTTGATGGGGTAGTGTAACTAGGCGGGTTAAGATGTATACGCTAGGTGTGCATAATAGCTGAGATGTGAGGGGTAATCTCATGAGAGTTCGACACCAGCTTAAATATGGAAAGCTTTACTGCATATTTATTTACATCATCTTAATTACTTGCAAATATTTTTCAAAGGTTTTGGGCTCTAATCCGTGTCAAAATTATTTTTCCAAATACTTTTAGGTGTCCATCCACAGGCATGTTATGTATGATCAATCTTTCCAGGGATACGTAGCTGCAACAGATGTGGAGGCTTGCAGAGTTCTGAGTAACCGCTTCATTCATTGTTTCTTCGACTAGGACCTATTCTTATTATCAGTTGGACATGTTGCCCCTTTTATTCTAGATTCAGTTATTTTCAGTTATTATGTTGCATTCCGATATTTGTATCGGATTTTTATAGCTGATGGTTTATTCCATCTCAGTTTTATATTATGCATCTAGACTTACTCATTTGGTGTGATTAGCTTATTTAGTTTTATTTTCGCTGAATTATGATTGAATGGTTTGTTTTAGCATGTTCATTAAGGATTAAAATAATTGACACAACTTGTTAAACTAATAGGTTGTTAGTAATAAACTAACTTTTTATAGTAATTCTAAGAATGAGCCATATGAGACTACCGTTTTATTTTGATAGTGGGCTGGCCACCCAATATTTTAATAGGTAGGGTGTCACAAGTTATGGACAAAAATCTCACCCTTTAGATACACCTTTAGTATAAACTTCAAGAAGTTAAATCCAACCTTATCACTCATTTGAAAAACTTCCCCTATAATCTCCCCTTATAAAAAACTCATTCTTGCATAACCAAACTTCAACACAACCAAAAAAACTCAAAACATAAATAAAGATGGGAAGGCATACTCAAACTCATAAAATCAACTCAATACGCCAATAACCTGAAACTCCAAAATGCATGATACATAAGATCGAATAAAAATCAAATAGTGGAATGAAATAACATCATCTAACCAAAACATGAAAAAACACTAGACATGATTAAAGAGATATCATTCTAGGTAAAGGAAAAACATATAGGGTATATGTACATAAAAATAAGATTTGTTCTCACTAACAACCAAAGGTCAACTTTTAACTGTCATTAAGCATTAAGAACCATTATGTTGATTAAACATGTAAAAATTTTCCAAGCACATGACAATCATGTTAGTTCACATAAAACTCAAACTAAAATGTGATTATAGACATATTAGGATGTATGTTCAAGAGAACAAAAATGAATCACACATCTTCTAAATAGAATTGATTCAAATCATGAGAGAACTAGTCATTATAAACATAAAATCATATTATGGATTGTGCAAGAAGTTTATATCCACTTCATAATCTCCCTTAAGAACATGTTGTATGAAGATTTTAATGTTGAGATAAATTACCCTTTCATTTTGAATTTGAAGCTATAGCACCTACCTTGTATTTAATGTCGGTTAAGTGCTTGACTTGTGTCTCTTTTCAATATATTGGCTTTTGTTGTTAATTGACTTTTCACACACACTTTAGATGACACCTATCCAATGATACGTAAATTCAAGTAGGGCATTGTGACAACCCGCTTATAATAATAACCGGTGGCCAGCCCTATACTACCTTAAACCAGGAATCTCAGATGGCTCAGTCTCAGCACCAACAAACTAAACAATAACATATAAGGGTAACTACCTGAAATCATATAAGCGAGATGCCAAAATTTAATAAAACATACCGCGAATAACAAATCAACACTATAGAACTACTAACAAAGGTAAAATGCACACAAGTACCATGATAAATGAAGTGCTAGAATAAAATGAAATGAGTATATATAAGGAAATATACCCGAATAAGCTTTCGGGTCACAGATAGTACAACATCATAAAGCAGAAATATAAACATCTAAAAATATTCCTTGGGTATAAATCCGATATACAACATGACTCCAACCTAGATTTTGAAATAAATAGGAAGCGACTATAATCTAAATCCCCCACAGTTCGCAATAACTACGACTCCCAAGACTCTGGATAGAAAAGCATCTGGTATCCATGCGGTAGGACACCTGTAGTAATATATACATACATACATACATACATACATACATACATACATACATACATACATACATATATATAGCAAAAGAGAAATAAAAACGGGTCAGAGCCCGAGGTGTAAAAATGTTTAGCAAGTGTGTTGACCGTGCATAATAAATATAAATGCATTATTTCATAATTAAAGTGGAGTCGCACTTTCGTGAAATCACAACTTACCCCTCATCTATCAGTGCGCACCTATTTGCGTCCTGAAATCTTAATTAAGTTACCCCTCCTATAAGGACAACCTACCTTACCATAGGCACGGACTATACCTACAAAACCTGCCCTCCTATCATAACCCAAAGAATCCTTCCCCTTTTGATCAAGATTAAATACATATACACATATATGCCATACTAGGCTTTATTGATTCTGATTTATAATTTAATCAGTTATCCATTTTATTACTACACGTATTAACATTAAACTTCAAATTTCGAGTTTATTATCTAAGTAACATGCACGATTTATTAAGGACAAAACTTCTCTGCACTCTCAACATGGCATTGCGTTTCGTGCGTGGGGCGTCTCGCAAAGCGAAATCTAAAGAAGGAACCCCCCTGATACACTACTCCGTGACAATGTTGATCGGAGGGATCTATTATGTCCTACACACAAATACTACTATAATCTAGCTTACTATCTAAGAACACCTAAAGTTTCGCTTAAATCCTCGGGTTAATATAACCGAAAGTTTCCTTAAGTACGATACATCAACCCCCAACAATCTAGTACACCATAATCACCCAAGATGTACACTTTAGAAATTTCATATCCTTTCCACCTATAGGATAATATATATATATATATATATATATATATATATATATATATTTATATATACTCTAAACATATATATATACACAATCTTGCATTCTCATAGCCACGAGTACATAACATATATAATGTACAATTGCCATACACATAAAATAACTGGCTATAGGATGCCAATATACTGTACCATGCTATCATCTTCCAGGGCATCACTCATATTCCATCTTGGGGAGCACCGGTGGGACTAAATATCACCCACTTCGCTGCCAACACACACACACGATGTCCAGTAAGGTCATAATTCCTAACCGGCAATGAGACGAAACATCCCCACCACATCTCATCCCAAAAAAAATGTATATCACATAATAACACAATGGACGACTCTGACCTGGGGAATATCCACAGTCTGCTCCTCGAGCCAGGGTGCTCACCCTCATCGCGCAACTTCCCAATGATAGCATGTGCGGGGTATGCTTCATAATACAAGAATATATATCATTCACATACACAATATATATACATCCAGATGATCCGATCATATAACTAAACCATCACATACGGTTTAGATATTCATGACATTAGTACATACATATATACATATCCATACCTATATATATACACACATATATACATACCATCTCTCATTCTTATGTATGAAATTTATAAACTCGGCTATACGTGTATATAATCCTCTTTATACTAGCCGTCGTTCCGAACATATTTAATTTAATTCCTTATATAAATATGATCCCTCACTTGAAGCATATTCATCCATAGCCCCTATGATATGAATAGTTTTCCAAGATATTCAACATTAAGGTTATCACACCAAAGTTTAATGTGTATAACAATCACTATACATACCATCAAAATCCGAATGCATATCAATATATCCAATAACAATCCCGACTATCAGTATACATATAACTAATAGTCCACAAGTCTCAAGCTTAAACTTAAATTCATTTTAATGATCCCATCATCTTCTGGGATCCCCATTGTTAATACCACACAATTATATTATATAAACTATCCCGACAAGAATTACACTACAACCTATTCTAGTTGATAGTACGGTCCAATCGTTCACAATTTCGGCTACGGTTCAATTGCTCTTATGAACCCTTAATATTATTGCATTACAATTTATTCCTTAAGTTAAACATTACTAAGGATGCGCGACCTCTACCTCTCCTTAGTCCCAAACCATATATTAAAGAGAATCCTATCACTATAAGGATTCGACACAATTATCGGCATACACTTCCAGGCCGTACTTTCACCACTCTTTCAAAGGGTCCTTAACCTTACGTCATAACTAGGCTCACTTATGACCTCAAAGTAGAACTCCCATTCTCAATGAGATTTCCCACTATATCGATATGATCTCATCATACGAGAAACTTCTTATAAATCTCCAAAACATCTTTCTTACATCATATAATCATGTCCCAAATCAATAAACCCGACCAAAAATGATTGGAACTAATTCTAGAAAAACTCCACAAAACAGCCCTGTTTCCAAATCGATTCGTCCTGGCCCGAATCGATTCGGTCTCAGGGGAGAATCGATTCGCTCCAACTGCGAATAGATTCGGTCCAAGGACCTGGGACTCTGTCTCAAGCCGAATCGATTTGCCTTGGGTCCAAATCGATTCGATCAATCAGACCTGCCACTTTTTCCAAAGACGAATCGATTCGCATAGGGGGCGAATCGATTCGGGTCTGCATAACCTTGAAGGTTTCTTCTTTTTCACAAAAACCAAGAATTTTAAACCCTAAAATTTCACTTCTAACCCTTAAACCTTCATCATAACATGATTCTAAGCCAATAAATCAACCCAAATCTGATCCCAGCCATCTCTACACCAACCAACCCATATATAAACATCAATTTTAAGATTTAAACCACAAAATCTAGGTTTTGATATTAATACCCAAAATCCAATTCTTTTATCCACAGATTATGAAATGAAATACACAGATGAAATATTTAGCAAGATTAAACACTTGCCTCGAAGTTGTTGAGGTTGAATCGTCCTCGTGATCGCGATTGGGCCAAAAATCTCCAAGCTTTCTCCTCTCTCTTTCTTCCTTTCTTCTTCTTTTCCTCTTTCTTTCTCTTTCTTTCTTCTCTCAAATGAGAAGGGCTGAAATCGTAAGCCCTTAAATCCCTTAAAACATAAGTACGAGTTTTAAATGTTAATAGACACTTTAAATGACTCGTTTACTCCAATTCGAGCCAAACTGACTTAAAAATATTCCGGAACCGAAATAAAACCCAATGACAGTCATTTCGACTATCTCGACCCATCCAAAACCAATGGCGCAATCAGAATTATCATTCGGAATACTTTGTAACGTCCTCTATTTTTGGACTTCAATTTCCAAATTTTAAAATTCTCCAATTTAAATAGATTTTATTTCTCCCAAAATTAAATTTTCGAGTCCCAAAATCTTGGGGTGTTACACTCTTCCCCCCTTACAAGAATTTCGCCCACGAAATTTTAGATATGTCTAGGACTTGGAATCTCATCTAGTCCTTACATCTACCCTCAAGATCACTATACCGATCCTTTCCAGTTCTCACATCGAACCATATAGATTTTCAAAATCAAACTCACTACCCAGGGTGCCCATACACCCCGTACCCGAGCTCAGCTCGTAAAAATATTACCCGACTCCACTAGCCTCAAAATCGTAATATAACTCTCAACAAACATAATCTATAGCATCGTATTAAGTATATAAAAGTTTGAAATTCCCAATGGTTGAACTCTTCTTAATTCCTGGCACTAGCTACCTTCATACGAGGGAGGTCTCGCAAGAGAAATCCAAATAAGGAACCCTCCTAATACACTACTGTGTAGCCATATCGTGGATTGAGATCAGTTGAACCAGGGTTAAGGTTTTATAAAATATCTTTGAGTTTTAGATATTGCCCATAGGCCTATATAACAATACAATTTAAAATAATTTCGTGTCTTTCGACACGCCAATCAAATACCTTATGTCCAAGACACAAGGCCCCAACAAAAACAATACTCTAACCAATACCTAGTTCTCAAAACTAGCACAACCATGAGCTAAATTCTCTACTCGACAATGAATCTACTAAACCCTGAACCTCTCAGTTATACAATTCCTTTACATTACATCAACACATTTCCACCAGATAAGTTCTTCCCACATTGGAACACTAAAATTTCTTGTCCTAGCCTAAGTAGAAAACAATAACCTTAACAATTCACACTCCCGAAAATCAATAGAGCAACTCTCTACTAGCTCATCACAAGATGGTCTAATATCCCAAAAGATGTCGTACAATGACCACACTTGCTCACTCCTTCCCAAGGCCTAATTCTCCTTGAAGAAATATCCTCCCCAAAAATCCTTCCTAACCATCCTGAAGGATATGGCGCTATTACAACTTCCGATAACTCCTTCATTCATACCCGATGAACCCAAGTTTCCAAACTTCTTACTCCCTCTTCAAGAAGGCAATACTATCGATATTGGGACAACTCCACACACCCCACATCGGTAAAAGTCACCAACACCAGATTTCTTAACAAATGTTGAAGAATTTCTCAATCTAAACCTCCCAAGGGCTTCCTATTCTCTCCTCATCAGTACTTACCTTATCAATCACGAAATTCTCCTTCTCATCTCATCCTGAATCACGAAAAGAAATACCTCAAATCAAAGCCTACCCAAAATCTATTATGGGTATTACATCTCTCATCTTGCCCCCTCCTAAACGATTTATTCTCGGTGACATCTGAGACGAAAAAAACTGTGTCAGAATGTCATTCAAATGAGTACACCTCGCAGAAGAAGATAAACGTAATGAATACAATAATCCTACTAGTAGGGATCTATATCAAGAGCATTAATGGAAGAATGCAGAAAACCCGCACAGATCCTAATGACACTAGAACCTAATGCTCTGATACCATCTATGACAACCCGCTTAAAATAATAATGGGTGGCCATCCCTATACTACCTTAAATCAGGAATCTCAGATGGCTCAGTCTCAGCACCAACAAACTAAATAATAACATATAAGGCTAACTACCCGAAATCATATAAGCGAGATGCCAAAACTTAATAAAACATACCACGAACAACAAACCAACACTATAGAACTACTAACAAAGGTAAAATGCACACAAGTACCATGATAAATGAAGTGCTAGAATAAAATGAAATGAGTATATACAAGGAAATATACCCGAATAAGCTATCGGGTCATAGACAGTACAACATCATAAAGAAGAAATACAAACATCTAAAAATATCCATTGGGTATAAACCCGATATACAACATGAATCCTACCTAGATTTTTAAAGAAGCAGGAAGCGACTACAATCTAAATCCCGCCACAGTTCGCAACTGCTATGGCTCCCAAGACTCTGGATAGAAAAGCATCTGGTATCCATGCGGTAAGACAGCTGTAGTAATATATACATACATATATAGCAAAAGAGAAATATAAATGGGTCAGAGCCCGAGGTGTAAAAATGTTTAGCAAGTGTGTTAACCATGCATAATAAATATAAATGCATTATTTCATAATTAAAGTGGAGTCGCACTCTCGTGAAATCCCAACTTACCGCTCATCTATCAGCGCGCACCTATTCGCGTCCTGAAATCTTAATTAAGTTACCCCTCCTATAAGGACAACCTACCTTACCATAGGCACGAGCTATACCTACAAAACCTTCCCTCCTATCATAACCTAAAGAATCCTTCCCCTTCTGATCACGCTTAAATATATATACACATATATGCCATACTAGGCTTTATTGATTCCAATTTATAATTTAATCAGTTATCCATTTTATTACTACAAGTATTAACATTGAACTTCAAATTTAGAGTTTATTCTCTAAGTAACATGCACAATTTAATAATGACAAAACTTCTCTCCACTCTCAACATGGCACTGCGTTTCGTGCGTGTGGCGTCTCGCAAAGCGAAATCCAAACAAGGAACCCCCCCGATACATTACTCCGTTACAATGTCGATTGTAGGGATCCATTATGTCCTACACACAAATACTACTATAAGCTAGCTAACTATCTAAGAACACCTAAAGTTTCCCTTAAATCCTTGGGTAGATATAACCGAAATTTTCCTTAAGTACGATACATCAACCCCCCAACAATTTAGTACACCATAATCACCCAAGATGTACACCATAGAAATTTCATATTCTTTCCACCTATAGGATAAAATAAATAAATATATATATATATATATATATATATATATATATATATATATATATATATATATATAAAATCATTCATCCGCATAGCCACGAGTACATAACATATATAATGTACATTTGCCATACACATAATATAACTGGCTATAGAATGCCAATATACTGCACCATGCTATCATCTTCCAGGGCATCACTCATATTCCATCCTGGGGACCACCGGTGGGAATAAATATCACCCACTTCGCGGCCAACACACACACACGACGTTCGGGAAGCGGTCATAGTTCCTAACTGGCAATGAGACGAAACATACCCACCACGTCTCATCCCAAAAAATATGTATATCACATAATAACACAATGGACGACTATGACCTGGGGAATATCCACACTCTGTTGCTCGAGCCAGGGTGCTCACCCTCATCGCGCAAGTTCCCAATGATAGCGTGTGCGGGGTATGATTCACAATACAAGTATATATATCATTCCCATACACAATATAAATACATCTAGATGATCCCATCATATAATTAAAACATCACATACGGTTTAGATATTCATGAGATTAGTACATACATATATACATATCCATACCTATATATATACACACATATATACATACCATCTCTCATGATTATGTATGAAATTTATAAACTCGGCTATACGTGTATATAATCCTCTTTATACTAGCCGTCATCCCGAACGTATTTAATTTAATTCCTTATATAAATACGATCCCTCACTTGAAGCATATTCATCTATCGCCCCTATGATATGAATAGTCTTCCAAGATATTCAACATTAAGTTATCACACCAAAGTTTAATGTGTATAACAATCACTATAAATCCCATCAAAATCCGAATGCACATCAATATATCCAATAACAATCCCGACTATCGGTATACATATAACTAATAGTCCACAAGCCTCAAGCTTAAACTTAAATTCATTTTAATGATCCCATCATCTTATGGGATCCCCATTGTTACTCCCACACAATTATATAATATAGACTATCCCAACTAGAATTACACTACAACCTATTCTAGTTGATAGTACGGTCCAATCGTTCCCAATTTCGCCTACAGTTCAATTGCTCTTATGAATCCTTAATCTTATTACATTACAATTCATTCCTTAAGTTAAACATTACTAAGGATGCACGACCTCAACCTCTCCTTGGTCCCAAACCATATATTAAAGAGAATCCTATCACTATAAGGATTCGACACAATTATAGGCCTACACTTCTAAGGTACTTAACCTTACGTCATAACTAGGCTCACTTATGACCTCTAAGTAGAACTCCCATTCTCAATGAGACTCCCCACTATAGCGATATGACCCTCTCCAATACATATGTATATGAGTCCCCAAAATAACTCGATACGTACCCGCGTTCTCATCGTGCGAGAAACTTCTAATAAATCTCCAAAACATCTTTCTTACATCATATAATCATGTCCCAAATCAATAAACTCGACCAAAAATGATTGAAACTAATTCTAGAAAAACTCTACAAAACAGCTCTATTTTCGAATCGATTCGTCCTGGCCCGAATCGATTCGATCTCAAGGGCGAATTGATTCGCTCCAACTGCGAATTGATTCGGTCCAAAGGACCTGGGACTCTGTCTCAAGCCGAATCGATTCGCCTTGGGTCCGAATCGATTTGATCAAGCAGACCTGCCACTTTTGCCAAAGCCGAATCGATTTGCATAGGGGCCGAATCGATTCGGGTCTGCAGAACCTTGAAGGTTTCTTCTTCTTCACAAAGACCACGAATTTTAAACCCTAAAATTTAACTTCTAACCCTTAAACCTTCATCATAACATGATTCTAAGCCAATAAATCAACCCAAATCTGATCCCAACCATCTCTTCACCAACTAACCCATATATAAACATCAATTTCAAGATTTAAACCACAAAATCTAGGTTTTGATATTAATACCCAAAATCCAATTCTTTTATCCACAAATTATGAAATGAAATACACAAATGAAATGTTTAGCAAGATTAAACACTTGCCTCGAAGTTGTAGAGGTTGAATCGTCCTCGTGATCACGTTTGGGCCAGAAATCTCCAAGCTTTCTCCTCTCTCTCTCTTCCTTTCTTCTTCTTTTCCTCTTTCTTTCTCTTTCTCTCTTCTCTCAAATGAGAAGGGATGAAATCGTAAGCCCTTAAATCCCTTAAAACATAAGTACCAGTTTTAAATGTTAATACACACTTTAAATGACTCGTTTACTCCAATTCGAGCCAAACTGACTTAAAAATATTTCAGAATTGAAATAAAACCCAATGACAATCATTTCGACTATCTCGACCCATCCGAAACCAATGGCGCACTCAGAATTATCATTCGGAATACTTTGTAACGTCCTCTATTTTTTTACTTCAATTTCCAAATTTTAAAATTCTCCAATTTAAATAGATTTTATTTCTCCCAAAATTAAATTTTCGAGTCCCAAAATCTTGGGGTGTTACAGGCATCATCACTCTAATGGTAAACCTCATCAATGCATAAAACAGTCCTTTTTTAACTCCAAGAAATATATATATATATATACTAGGGTATGCCCGTGCCTGAAGGCACGCGGATAATTTTGAAAAGCATAAAATTGTGCCTTAATGCGATGGCAAGTGCCCGTGCCTGAAGGCACGACAGAAATTTCCAAAAAGCACGTAATCACAAAAAGGCACGAAGACATAAACTACATTAGACCACGCACTTAAACTAATAAAGATAGTTATAGTCTAAAACAACCACCATAGCATATTTGGTTGGAACTATAATCAATAACAACCCAAATCCATGACAACAATATTCGTTTACGTTAAAATTCCAAAAAAAGGTAGTCAATAAATGTATAATATTTAAGTCGAACATTATTTTACAACAAATATTGTAAACAATTTAAAAAATTTGGGCAGCATTTCCTTTATTTATAGAACTATCCACCCTGTTTAAAAAATAAAAATACTCAACAACAATAATACTAACAGTACTAATAGTCCATATTGGACATCGTTTCAACTGCATCATCGATTTAATAATAATCAACTATAAACCCCAAATATGCGTACATAATAAACCACTATTGAAAAGTTCATCTGAATCGAGTCGACCAGGTAACTTATTGAGTCAAGAACCGTAGTGGAATTAACTCAAAGTAGTAACCCCAAACAAATATTAGAAGAGTTTGCTAAGAAAGTTTGATTCCACATGACACGGCACCTAGATCCCGAGCATATGAATAAGAAGCCCACGCCATGCTTGTGGACGCTATGCATGGCACGCGCACTGTTATGTTTGGTCGGTATCCTCACGCCTTGGGTTGAAAAATACCAAAAACCATCAAATTACCACATATGAATATTAAAATAAATTATCCTAATATTTAGAACATCTAAAAAAAATAAAAAAAGTGAAAACTAATCAATTTATAAAGCAGCTCTAGAAGTTTGTATATCATAGCAACTATAGCAGTTTGTATAGCATGTTGTAACATTGTTCTCGAGTGGCAGCTGCAATGATAATGATGGCACATTGGAGTTGTAGTTGGAGGAGTAAGGTGGTAGGCAGAGTAGTTCCACATTGTGCTTTAAAAGTACGAATACGAATCTGGTTGTGATTCACCCAATACTCATCAGCAATTCTACATCAGGTTGGCCATCTGCATCTCAAGATTTGATGTAAGGTTGGTCCTTAACACGATTTAGATCTTCATGAAGTCCTTCTAATAGAAATGTAAGAAGTTCCTGAAAAAAGATTTAATCATATGGGTGTTAAGTGCATATGATCCAGTATCAGCATGAATTAATGGAAGTTGATGTGATAGATCAAACCTGAGAATGTAAAAGCTCATGAAATGACATTGTTCATGCCTACAGCCACAAAACTTGAGATATAAAACTATAAGGCTTAAATAAAATAGATGCAACAATAAAATGAGAGTTTGAATAAATTATAAATCCAAACCAACCATGCTGAAACTTTGAAAGTTGATATCTCCCGAGTGAATGTGTAGCAGTACTACCAGGTAATTGCTATAAAGAGTAGATTTAACTGCTATAAAGCATAGAATTTGTAGCAGTACTGTAAAACACCAAGTTAAAATGCTAGAAGTAAAAAAGTTTAATAAATCAAACAGATGAACAAATATGAATAGGGAATGGGAGAAACAAAGAACCTAGTTTTCCAATGAACATCAACACTACAAAATAGAGAACATACAATCACCATTTCAGTTGTGATAGATTCAAAAAATGCATAACTTTGAATGTAACCATGCGTTTCATATACCTTGTATTGATACTTGGCTTAGATCACACACTAATTGCCCTCTATGTACGCAGCCTACTTGTTTCAACATTCAAAAAGAATAAAATTTCATAAGAAATATAGTTATGTATGCAGCTCATAAGGATAATTATCAAACCTCATAAAGGATCTCATCCAAGTGTGAAGTCTATCTAAAATAGGACATTATAAATATAGAAATTTTAAAGGAGGATATGCAAAATAACAGCTTTTATAAGCTGTATTATACCAAAATAGATAAAATGTTTCCCTGCCAAATGTTATGAATGCACGAACACTTTTTTTCTGTCGTTCACTCGTTGATGGCCCATATATTCACTTCCATTTGATTTGGTGTATTTCCCTACATAATCAGTTTTATTGACCCATATAATCACCTCATCGGGTTTTACTGAACAATCAGCTCATCAGGTTTAACTAAACAAAACCTTAAAATGTCCCTTCTTGTACTTGTAATATAAACCATATCTTAGTGGTTACAGATTTTACTGAACATAACCTTAAAATTACCCTTCTTGTACTTATCCACCGACATCAAACAACCACGTCCACATCCATCCAACATCGTCATCGGCATCGACATCTCGATGTGTTATTGCAGCAACAACTGCTGTGTTGTTATTGCAGCAGCGACAGCGACATCCATTAGCATGGAACTGCAAGAAGATGATATGACCAAAGCTCTAGTCGCATTGAATCCAGAAGAAGTAGCTTCAATCCAATGACATGTACTTTCTTCAAAAGTAGGCACCATCACCAATAACCTGCTGATTATTTGCACCAATTTAGCAACATTCTACCAGGTGAAAAATGCAAGTTCGGTTCAACCCCCTAATATCTTCAATTGAAGGTAGCGACATATAGAGTTGAATATAGAATCTTTCATACCCTAGCGACACATAGATTTGAAACTACAACACATGAATATCCATGGTGGCAATTTGGGTGAACCGCTGCGTGCTGCCATATTTATCTCATTGCCGAACTCATTTCTGGTACACATAAAGAAACAAATTGGGGGCTGATCATCACCAACTAAAGATATCTATCATCTCCGATCTTTTTTCACTGAGGATGATTGTGAATGTGACGTTGATGCGAATATGCAATATAATCACAATATCTGTCAAATAAAAATGATTTCAAATACACAAACATCCATATTAATTGTATCATCATATCAATTTCGATTGATCGATCGCGGGTCTTCACACTTAAGATCGATTGGATCAATATACATGACTGGAGAAGTTTTTCAAGATCAATACACAGTTAATTGTAATGATCTTAAGCTTTGGAGAGTGTTTAATCAGATCTATGGGATCCAAACCAAACCCTCCCAAAAGGATAATGGGGAAATGTTTACTTACAAACCTCGAGTCTCAACTTCATAATTGAAGAAGACATCGAAAAAACCTTCAGATGTGAGATAAATAGAGAGAGAGAATGCAAAGCTCAAATGAAATATAAAACAAATCCCAAACAATGTTAAAAACAAAATCCATACAGTCTTCGAAACTGAAAAATATATTATAAAAATTAAACAAACTCACCAGAAATTTAGTGAGTGCTCAGTCACCAGAAATTAAACAATCCATTCAATCTTCGAAAATGAAAAACATATTATAAAACATATTCCAAAACTATACAACCTACAAATCAATAGCATACAACCTATAAAAGAACAAAGAAAATAGAGCAAGTACATAGTGAATGGGGAAAATACAACATGAATCTGCTCAATAACACAAAAGACAGGGTTGGGAACTTCTATTCTTACCCATGCCTATGACGGTACCAAATACAACCCTTGTCATAGAGGGGCTACCTATCATTTTAAATATTAATCGATGACGGATTATTAATGAATGGGAGTAAAATAAAAAAGAACATAGTGAATGGGGAAAATACAACATGAGTCTCCTCAACAACACAAAAGAAAGGGTTGGGAACTTCTATTCTTACCCATGCCTATGACGCTACTGAATACAACGTTAGTCACAGAGGGGCTGCCTGTCATTTTAAATATTAATCGACGACGGATTATTAGTGAATGGGAGTAAAATAAAAAAGTACATAGTGAATGGGGAAAATACATCATGAATCTGTTCAACAACACAAAATAAAGGGTTGGGAACTTCTATTCTTACCCATGCCTATGACGCTACCAAATACGACGCTAGTCATAGAGGGGTTGCCTGTCATTTAAAATATTAATTGACGACGGATTATATGTGAATGGGAGTAAAATAAAAAAAGGCATTTGAAATTCGATAAAAGTAAATGCTCACACCATATCTCTATATGAAACTTGTTATCGATGTAGAACCAATGTCCTTTTACTCCCATATCTGAATATTCATATGAAGTGAAAACTGAAATACGGACAAATAAGCCAAAAAACTACCAGATGTTAACGCATCTTAAAACCCAAAAATGTGCCTCAAAGATCTTGAAGATGAAATAACAAATAGAAAATAGAAAATTAGTACCTTGATCATCAAAATGAATACAAAACACTATTGTGTGCGATCCTAAAATCATAACAATTTAACAGATTCGAGATAACCCTCTAAAAATTCGAAATCACCATATCATAAACCTCTAAAAATTTATAGCTCAGAATAATATGAAATAAAAAACTTGATAATATCAAATAATGCATACATTTGGGTATTTTCGCAAATACCTGGAAAGCATAAAATTTTCGCACCTACCTGGAAAGTTTACAAAACTTTAGTGAGGAATGAGAGATTAATGAAATAGCAATAAAAATTTCAATACGAAATTTCAACAAACCAATAAAATCTCCAATCGTATACAAAAAAACCCAACCAGATTCGTAATAATGTAGATTCCCATTTTAAAAAACCTAACCCCCCAAACATGTAGAGATCCAAGTGGGTCTTCTCCTTTGTAAGTACCTAAGATGTCAAACCCTACATTACAGAACAAATATCTCTAAAAAATCAATTAAATGTTAGATGTATATATGAATGTGTATGTGTAGAAAAAAATCACCATAGATAGATGTAAAAATGTGTATGTATAACCCTAGAAACACCATAAATCGACGGCTTGATATCAAAACCCTTGGGACGATGTTTAAGGTAGGGTTATTTTGGGTTGCTGTTGAGAGAACAGGAGAGGGTGCGGGAGAAAAGTAAAGAATCAAGTAGTTCTTACAAAATTACCCCCAATTTTGAATTCAAGTGGAAATTTAGTAAGTAAAAAAAGATAGGGAAATCAAAAATTTAAGGGACAAAGTAGGAAGTGCATAAAATCTCATAAAGATGACATCATCATTTCAACTTGTGACATACACAAGTTTCACACTTTATTATATATATATATATATATCAAACTCAATTGAATGGACCATTAAGACTTAACACGCAGGCCATATGATGATATTAGTAAGGAATTTTAAACTCAATCATCATAATAAGTCTCAATAAACTACCAAAAGAAGTGCAATAGTGCGGAGTAAGTGATAGACAAGCTAATAATGAGCAATACACTTGCAAAAACTGATTTTCATGGTATTTTTAAGATGAATGTTTACATGAAAAACATAATCACATTAAAATCAAACTATCCAATTCCTTTTTATTTGGAAGATTTATACATTGTCATTTAATGTGGTTAATCTTAAATAAAAAGACAAGCAAACAATTTTTTTTAGATATTTCATGTATATATAAAAAGTAAGCCAAAAAATGTCCAAAAGTATATAAATTAATAAGTATGAAAGATTGAAATCATACGAGGATATCAGATAATAGTCTCGCACAAAAATAAATAAAGTCAAAAGTCTTTTTGGATTTTTCTCAAAATAAATAGACAGAAACAAAGCAACAGATTAAAAAAGCATATATATACAAAATGAATTCAACGACTCACACAATAAATTCCAAATAAATAAATAAAACATTTACCCAAAAATGATCCCGCAAGAATCAAGAAGTATTTAGGGAGGTACCTACAAGATACAAAGACCCTAGATATGCTCTTCAGCTACCTAACTAGGTAGAGAGAGATAACGCCTAAACACAATATTTTCTTTCTCTCAAGTTTCTTTTGAGTAATCACTAATAAAAACTTCTCTCTATGAAAATTCCTAGGTCTACCTCGCATAAGAACCCAACATTCTCTCCTCATAGTTATTATGTGTCATACCCTATATTTTATTGCATCTAATTAATTACTAATTGCTTGTTAATAAGATATTTTTGATGACATGCGATATATCATTATGTGTGTGTGTGTGTGTGTGTGTGTGTGTGTGTGTGTGTGTGTGTTTATTGCATATGTAGTAATGTTACACAATTATTGTATGCTCTGTATGCATACACGTCCTTTAAAAATTAACAAACACACATTAATTCATTAAGTTAAATATTTAACTTACTTAGTATTATGGGTGTCCAAAGAATGGTCAGGGGGTAGGTATCAACGGTTTCCTTTTTTGTCTTATTCCCTCAGTATTGGATCCCATTGATCGTGAAGTAGGTTCTTATAATACCGTATCACAGTTAATTAATTAATAATTAAGATATAAAACTTAAGCTACATGTATCAACTAATTAATTAATTTAATGACATTGTTGACTTATAAAATAATTTCTCTTTTGGGTTCGGTCATCGGAACAGTGAGAGAGTCCGGTTTGGGACAATTTTGGACCATTTGGACTTCCATGCAAGTCTTGGTACTTTTTGTTCCTTTGACCTTTTACACAATGACACGTGGAGACTCTACCTATGCAATGCCACAACATATGAGTCCACACATGCCACGGTATACACTGATCTAAGATCAATAATAGCCACACAATATATATTCCAGCGTATGTAAACCAAACAGTCACATAATCCACCGCACGAAATAGGTTATCAACAAGGATGATGAGTAAATAAACTATGGTACCAAACAGAGATCGCAAATTAATATAAAAGATTGCATTTTGGATCTCAAACTAGTTGGATGAAAACTAGGGTTTGGAGGCATTTGGTTATAGATAAGAAATTGTTTTTTTCTAAACTTCTCAAAGAAAACTGATGCCAACAATCCTATTTATTAAAAACACATTTTTCAAGGTAACACAATTTTTAAGGGTTCATTCAAATGAAAATAAAGGTTCGTTTGAACGAACTTCATAATCTTGTTTGAACGACATTGAGACTTGTTTCGAATGACATAATGAATTTTGTTTGAAAAATTTTCAAACGAGCTACAATGAGATTTTACTTGTAAACATCGAATTCTCGTTTGATACCGGTTAAAAGGTCGTTTGAACGACTTTTAGCACCTCGTTTGAACGAACTCTATAACTAGTTTGAAGGACTTTTTCACATAAAATACTTTTTTTAAAGAGTCCTTTTATGAAAAGTAGACTCAAATAATATTTTAAAGCAACTCCCAATGAAATCCAAGGTTCAAAATAATATGCGTTCATACCTCACAAGATATCTGAACATTAAAGATGAAAAGTTGCACGAAACACGACACAGTGATGTAGACACTCTAAATTGGTCTTTATAGCCTTCAATCAAACCACACATTCACACACTTTTAAAAATAAACACTCAAGGCCTAACATATGACTCAAAATATTTTTCCTAATAGAATTAAGAAAACACACACAAATTGACTCAATTCCGAAATGTCCTTATAAATCTCCCCCTTTGGTTATTTAGAGATAAAACACAAAACGAAAAAAATATGGGTAGAAGACTCATCCCGACCCCAAAAGGAAAAAGTACAAACCTGACAAATACATACTTTTAGTAGCTTTGCTTCCATGGAAACATTGTCACACGGTTTAATACTTTCACACTCAACACACATTTCAAATGCAACTTAAATATATATCAATATTAATCAGAATTGATAAACCCTCCCTCTGTCTAAAAATCTCCACCTAAGATAGGACGTCTCCCCCTAATTAAATATTTCTCCCTCACAATTAAAGAGTTAGATACCATCCCTCCCCCCCCCCCCCCCCTTTGGTCATGGAACAGACAAACACTAAGGTGCACAATATAAACAACTTCTCCCCCTAAATGTAAACAAAAAGGAAAACAAGTATATCATGCAATGATGTGAAGTGCAACATACAATGACAAACTTAACTCTTGAAACTAAAGACAAAACATATGTCATTCATGGATTAAATGAAAACGCAAATACTCAAAACAAAACCTACCATATCTATAAACATGCAAAAGATACCAATGACACAAAAGCATACATACATACATACATACATATATATATATGTACACACACACACACACACACACACTAGAGCACATACATACATACATACATACATACATATATATATATACATACATATATATATATACATATATATATATATATATACATACATATATATATATATATATATATATATATATATATATATATATATATATGTACACACACACACACACACACACACTAGAGGAATGCCTGTGTCTGAAGGCATGACGAAAATTTCAAAGTAGGTAATTGCGAAATTGCAAAAATTTCCAAAGTACGTAATTGTAAAATGACAAAAAAAAATCGTTAGCCTATTAAAGAAAGTGTAATTTTTAAATACATGAACCGAAATAAACCCAAAATTGCCCAACCAAAATGCCATACCAAATCGAACTGAAATTTCATACTAAACTCCTCATTTGAATAATATAAACCCAACTTCCATACCAACCAAAATGCCATACCAAATTCGCATTAACTTTTAGTATGGAATGGCATTGAATTCAATAAATTTTGAATTGGCGTTAATTCAAAGTGTCATAGCAAACTACCATACCAAATTCGTATTAATTTTTAATGACTGAATTCAACAATTCAGCAAAATGCCATACCAAACTGCTAAAAATTAATGCGAATTTGGAATTGCTGAATTCAATCATTAATTTTTGGTATGGAATAGCATCGAATTGCTGAATTCAATCGTTAAAAACTGTTCATTTGAATGAAATGAACAGTTTGGTATGAACCAAAATGCCATACCATACCAACCAAATTGGTATGACTGAAATCTCATTTGGCCAACCAAAATTCCTAATTCAATCGTTACGTGCTCGAGTAACCAACGAAAAACTGAAATAATAATCAATTATATATTCTTACACAGTCTTAATTCTGAACATTGATATTTATTAAATATATCCCAACATCAATTCAATCCATTAATTTCATATCTACACACAAAAAAAAAATCATGCCTAAAATCAATAAAGCTCGATACATCAACAACAATTTAAATGAGTCCATTAATTCTGAACATTGATGGCTACATTAAAAAGTAAAAAAAGCAAAAATATTTGAAAAAATAGATCTAAACACATCAAATTGACTAAATAATAAAATCTCAGTGCACCACCAACCATTTGTACCTTTTACGATATAAGGGGTGAAGGCATTCGCTACAATGATCAACATCGTTTAGTCGTTGTTTCGTCCTTCACCCATAAAAGATCAAGAGGGTGATACTCAAATTTTCGATTAACATAAAAGAAATCTCATTAGTTATATTTCAACATAAGAAGTTACTAACCCTTCACAACTTTTCTTTATCCAATTATGTAGTTCACAAAGAAATTGTACCTATATTACCTCATTCATGAAACTAATATTACATTTTTTGTCCGGACCCACAATGTGTACACTTTACAACCAATGCCAAGATTGTAAATCAGATGAAATTGTGCATTGCAACTGTGCAGATTGTATATCTATTGCAATACAATCTTTTATATATCATATACATAAAAAAGATTATATATGCAATCTTTTATACTAAAAAATGTCATATAATAAAAAAGATATTGGAACCGTCCAGATTGTGGCGCGGGGGGAAATGTCATATACTAAAAAATAAATTGCAGCCGCATAGATTTCATATACATATTGTATACGAAATATGTACAGAAATGTCATACCTGTAAGTGTATCATACCCAACTTGCAAATCACATTTTAATTGAAAGAAAATTTTAATTGCAACCACATAGATTTCACATAAATTGCAAATCACATTTTCATTGAAAGAAAATTTTAAAAAATTAATTGAGAAAAGGAATGACAGTGAGCCCAACTTGAAAAGTGGGATAAAGAGTGCAATAAATATACTATACCTAAGTGTAAGTCGATCTACTACTACTGCTACTTATAGATAAATGAAAACAATTATTTGAATGTGCTTATTTTCATACCATGAATTTAAGAAAAATCCTAAATCCCAAATGCATGAAAAAAAGTAAACTATAAGAAATGAAAAAACTAAGAACTATTAGAGGTATTTATATAATAACATACATGGGATAGATTTGAACCATCCACTGCATTCCTTTTCACCCATATATTCTACTCATTTTTTTTCAAAGCACAAAATTTGAACCACAAAACACTCACCAAACAAATACAAACAACTGGACATCTTACAGAAATATCGACGCTAATAAAAAAATGAGAACAAAATAATGAAGTAAAACATAATTAGGGGTGCATTAACAACATAGTAATGTAAAGTAAAACATTAACAACATAACAACATTGTAATGTAAAGTAAAACGTCAACATAACTCAAAAACAGTTATTGTGTACCTCATTTAAAGAGAAAAATACATCGGGATACAAAGGTCTCTCTAGAGCCTAGGCACAAAGTGTGGTGCTCGACTGATTGAAATGAGGGTACGTTAGACAAAACATGAAAATTATGGAGGTAATATTTTAATGTAATTTTGTACATGCTATACTATTTGAAAATAAAGATTGCATCTGCTGGCAGACCGGAGTATTAGTGTATTACTAATAAAAAAATGGGAAAAAATTCTTAAGAACCTTTCAAACTTCCAATCCATTTACCATTAGTCTATCATATCAGTTGGCACTCAACTTTCCTGGTCACTTTTACTTAAAATTGGTTATGAGAATGGAAATTCCCATACTGTTATGGCTTTTGTGCCAGAATGGAAAAGGGAAATTATCCCATTATTAAATAAGTATTTGAAGGTGAGAGAATGAAGCAAGAGAGAACACCGACTAAACCTGATAAATAAAATAAAATATAACTAATTAGAACAAATTAAATCAAGATAATTCCTCTAAAAATAAAATATAACCTCAAATGTGTGCGCACGTGTGGAGAGAGACGATGAATAGAGACGGTGACTTAAAATTATAACAAGATATAAGTGTAATGCAATTAAAGTCACATGCATTAACCTGAAATTGCATAGTATAGGTCCAAATATGGGCTTGTAACACATTGTCTACTATATGTATCGAAAAAAGACGGTAAGAAATCAATAATGACGTCAATGATAATCTATGTACCTAAAAAGAGAGGGAGATAAGGAAGAGATTAGATGGAAAAGATGAAAATTGGTGGTGTTAATGCAGCAATATAAAATAAGACAGAGGGGATGAAATATGCTCAAACATTATAAAGGATAAACATTACCTAGAGTTGCAACGTTTGGAGTGAAGCCAGATTCATTAATTTTTTCATGAGTTTTAATCGAACAAAGAGGCATCTAAGAGGATACCTCATCTTCTATGTATCTTAATATATTTTTGCATCCTGATCATATTTTCCCTTTCTAAATCAATGAACACCTCAGATTCAATTTATAGAGAGTCAGTGATGATCTCCAACAAGAATTCAGTTAACTACAACAGTATGCAAAATAGTTTTCACCCAAAATATGCATACATGACATAAAGATTATTGATGACACAGAGAAATGGCACCCCAAAATGTGCAAACATGGCATAGGGAATTAACATCATATAGTTCTGATTGTTTTTGCAAGCTAAAATAGAGAGATCAGAGAATATTCTTTTTGCTCAAGATAAAAGAATATCTTATTAAATCAATGAGCACACATTTTTAGAATATGATGATGCAATGCATCAAAATCATACTCAATCCCTTATTTCAGATCATGGGTTCGTCCAAAATTAAATATGGCAGCCGAGTAGAAAAAAGTTTAATGTACCACTGCTGTGGATCGGCATATAGCATCTCTAATCTGCACCCTCGCAAGGACTGAGGCGAGGGGTACATAACAAGCAAAAAAGGCCTGGTAGAAGACAAAAGCGGACAAAATATTTTAAAATAAACGTTATGAAAAATATATTGAACTTACATGATTGCCCAAACATAAGGCAAACTCTGGGACACGGTCCATATCATGTGTCTATTGGTAAAGTGTGATAGTCCTGGACAAATCACTCTCTGGATCAACATATAAGTCACTCGACCCATAGTGGGTAGCCTGATTTGTATAAATAATAAGTTGGGACCTACTGAAAGTGGTAATACAAACCGAAGAATGGATTAATCATTATCATTTAACCAAGTTTCTCCCTTTAAACCAAAACGTGCAATGACTAGAAAAAAATTGGATTCCAAAAATACAATAACTCCCATGGAAAATCTGGAGGAATAGTAAATTTAACCTCAAACTGTGAATTTGATGACATAAAAAACATAAATTCCGATATCACCCTTAGTGTACTTCGTAAGTATTTGCGGATCATTGACCGCATTTTAAGGAGTGTAATATGACTTATATCTCATATAACTTCTACCTCATTTAAAATGGTCTTGCTAAATCATTCCAATAAATTCAGTCAACAATAGTGAATGAAATGTAAATCCATATGACCATAAAATGTGAGAGACACATGTTAAACAAACAAATACAAACGTAAGAACAAACTGAATAGATAGTTAGCACTTGAAATTCTAAACAAATAACACTCGAAACTCTAAACACGTAACTTAAAATCTTAAGATGGGAGAGAATGCAAGATTGTTCTGAAGCTACTAGCATTTGGTAATAAAGTAGCAACTTCTTCAATATTCTTTCCCATCTTATTCCAACAAAAACCATTGCCTTTTCTATCATTTATTTCTCTTTCATTCCACTCCCGTAATCTGTCTAATATGATTCGTCCTCAGTTCTTCTTTCTTCGCTTCTTGTCTTTCCATTTCTTTCCCATCTTCCCCCTTTTCCTCACTTGCCTTCCTTCAGTATACTATAAACACTCATTTAAAACAGTTTCTGAACATGACAATTGAGACACCCCGCCTAATTAAATACCGGGCGATCACTCTTTTATTAAATTAAATCAAGGTGAACAGTTGGTTCATTCTTAGCATCACTGTCGTAAAAATAAGTTTTCCAATTTAACACCCTAATTAATTAAGCTAAGTGTTAAAACCATATTTAAACATTACTTTCCAAATTGTATTTAAAAAAATATATATTTATTTATTTACAACATTCAATAAATAAGAATCACACCACAATAATTCTGCAACATAACCAATTAATTTAAAACATTCAACAATCGAATCCAAATAATTAAAACTTAAAGTAAAACATCCACACTGAATAAATACCACGGTAGCAGTACTAGAAATAACTGAAATACAAATGTCCCAATAAAACAGATAAATAGTGGAAAGGGCGACACATGCCCAATAAATGAGAATGATAGAAGTGGAATCAATGAGTGAAGTCATCTACGCAAGTGGCCTACAACTCCCACCTAAGGTGCAGCGCGTTCCTTCCAAGGAATCCTAAGCAAGACGCCCATGTGGCTGGGCACCTGTAATATATACATATATATATATATATATATACAAGAGAGAGAGAAAAAGAAACGGGTCAGAGCCTGATAGTGTGTATGATTTAAAATTCGTTTAGCAAGAATTTAAATTGATACAGGCCAATGCAACAACATATTAGTGAGACACTCTCTTGAGAAATTCTCATCTCTCTTCTAATGTGCACACCTAACGTACTAACTTTCCCAACGGTTTATCTTATCATTTATCGCACTAGTCTTCCCAATGATTTAACTTATCTTAGGTTACTCGTAATATTTCAAAGCCCAACAATATAATTGTTTAAAGGGAGTATTTTATTTAATAACAATGCTCTCATTTTACTTTATTTGCTAACAAAGCTTCCTAGTGTCATATTATATTTTATCAGAACAAATATTTACAATTTGAGTCATCAACCATGTCCTACTTACAAAATCACAGTAGGCAGTTCCAAATTTCAAAATTTCACATATATATATTAACTACTTGTATAATATATATATATAATAACAGCACCCCAAATAAAGCTATGGTGCGGGCATACTCTACTATCCAATCCCCGTATCGCTCACATTAAGGGAAATACAAGTTCGGAATCACTCTCGAACTGTATCAACATATATACCAACAAGATTGAGGCGAAGCATAGATTCCAAGTCTCTAAGAGGTCAGTACATACCCCACGCCTCTTAGGACCGTCTGAACTATCATTCCGATAGCCTGTACCAAGGACATCTATATCCTAGGGTACGAATCCATATCCCCCATAAAGCAACACAGGATAAGATCGTCCCAGCGCGGTAACCTCAGGGATAGCAAGTAGCGCGGGTACGTTTTTCACACATAGGTAGTATATGTAAACACAATCATATAACTATACTAATATCATCATATCAATATTAGATATATCTTAATTCCATAGTTACGACATCATCCTTATTTTCACATTTATTAATATCGCGTATAAGGGTTCGTCTCTAACCTTATTTCAAAGGATTTCTCCCACTTAATACGTAACATTCATGGAATCTATCCTCCCAAGTATAAAATTTAGTAAGTGCCCTTTTGTTCCAACGTAATTCTCTTACGCAACTCTCCCGTTAATTCATAAATTCATCAACCCTAAAGTAATTGTCCCACAAGTACAATTCTCATCTCATATTAAGAGTCCCAAGATTATTCATATGCCCTACTGGTCTTCCATATCTCCCAAAACATTTTATTAAGGATGCCCAATAATTATCTCATATTAAATTGAATTTCAACTAATTAAGAGGGGAAAACTTGAGTCTACCAGGAGGGGTCGATCGATCGAGGTTTGGGGCTCGATCGATCGAACATTCGATCGATCGAAACTCTGGGCTCGATCGATCGATCAAGCAGGTATTTCGATTTCTGCAGATTTGCAGTTACGGGTTCTAACACCTATCTTCATCCAACTCCATATTTTTCAATTCCAAACGTCCCAAAAATTCTACTACTAAAATTATATCATTATACCAGATATTTCCAGCGTAAAGCATGTGGATTTCTAACATTAAACATGGATTAACAAGCCCCGATTTCATATAAAACCTCAAGAACCCTAACATTCTCTTAAACATGGTTCTAACAAATATTTCTAGAATTTCCTTTTTATACACATCATAATTTCGTGGTTTAAATCCTCTACATGGCAAGGGTTTCCAGAATTTCAATTTAATCCATCACTACATGCGATTCCTATCTCATATCTTTGGTTTTCTTCCATAGAAACTCATTCTAATTACTCCTAAACTAATATGAAAGATGCATTAATGAAATAAGAAAGATAAACACTTGCCTGGTATTTTCAGAGGTTTGGTTTGGTGCCGAATTCGGTATGGTTGCATTCCCCGTCTCGCGATCTACGCGTTGGTGGTGGCGGCGGTGCTAGCGGTTGAGTTTTGAGCCTTGGAATGCTTTGAGAGCTCTCTCCTCTTTTCTCCAATGTCCATTCTAGAGTTTTGATCTTTCTAAATCTATAAGGTAACCTAGGTATCTGATATAACTCCTCTAATTTTCGTGGGTTTAATTACCCAAAAATGTAAAATGACCAAAATGCCCTCCCGGGTTACTATTTAGGCCTAAAAATGCCCCGAGACCCAAACTAAACCCCCGGGTACACTATTCTGACTATCTCGACCCTTCCGGATGCGTTGGCGCACTCAAAACAACCATACGGACAACTTATAAAATATTCACTTTTATTTATCAAAATTTAGTCCCGACGCGACACGAGCACGTCCCGACTTAAATTTTCGAAATTGTCATTTCATTCACTCGTGACATTCAAGATAATCAATATTATATATTACTTTTCTCATTAGTAATATTCAACAAATTTCGTACAATTACTAACTCTCGTCACGTTAATAATTATAACACAATTAATTTCCGAATTTTTATTAAATAATTAACTCACATTAAATTTAATAAATCGCCAAATTAATATAGCATGAAAATACGGGGTATTACAACAATCAAAATAGTAATTTAATGCTACAATTATACATATTAGATTATTGTTAGTATCTTTTCCAAACATGATACTCAAAGCAGTAAAAGAACACCTTAAATTCATCGACGATCCAAATTCCAACTCGACGTATATCCATGAATGTAGTAAACAAACAATGTGTATTAAACTAAAATCAATTACCAGTTTTATAGTACAAAACTAGTAAATTTATCGTGTTGAGTGATTATAAATGCCTTGTAAATTTCAAAGAGAGTACACATATAGATATCCAAAACATAAAATTCATACCATTTTCTTACCAAGATCGTAGTTGTGCAAGACACCAACTTTTTTCCTCTAAACACTTAACCCTAAATTATATCTTATGTTAATATTAATTGAAAGCATGATCAATAATTATAGTTATATAAAGTTATTTTGCAAAAGAATTAAAAAAAAAACATACCTAAGAAAATAACCTTTGTCAAAATAATAGTACAACTAAAATTTCCATTGTCCTCCATTTCAAATCCATACACTTAGCACCTAGACTGTGGAAACCGCAAACCAAAATTAACTCTCTAAAAAAAATGTACAATATAATAAAAATAATTGATGCAAAGATAAATAATTTACACAAATATATTAAACCATGGAAAAGGAGGAGAAGGGTAAGATTTAGGATTTAAGATTAATCAAAAAACTATTGATAAGCATAGTAAAGAATTTAAACGAAAAACATTCTTTTGCAAATGGTATCAATTTCAACTGCTCCAACAAGAGTAAATTCACTACAAACTCGACATAATCTCTTACCGAGACCTTGACAGTAAAAAAGACAATTGAAAATAGGGAACAAAACTCTCCAAACCATATTTTTTAAGCTTAGGATATAAAATCCCCCAAACCATAATGTAAATCCTAAAATCACCCATTATGAAATTAACCCACCCAATAATTGAAAAAAAATACAGAGAGAAATAAAACCATACCTAACTAACCACATATGAAAATGGTAAACCATTTTGCAAATCTCATGTATTAAGCTAAAAACCAAAAGCCCTAATGAAAATAGTAAACCATTCTGCAAAACCATACCTAGAAAATGACCCAAAATATTGCTAGATTCGTAAAATGTAAAGTCATATTAGTTGCTAGATCTGAAAAAAAAATGCCCAAGTTTAAAACTACGACACTAACAAAATGAGATGCAAAAACGTAGAAAGAAAATATAGGGAGAGAGAACAAATAGTATACATGAAATCGTGAATTGATCTGCAAATATATGTATCGAGCTAGATCTGTAAAAATGTTTAGAAACAAAGAGTAAGAGTAGTGTTAGTTCTACAAGACACAAAAAGTAAACATATCAGAAAGAAAAAACATACCACAAAGTCGTGTTGGCATGAGTGAAAGCATTAAAGATATTGGTTACGACGTTGGTGTATCACGAATCTATATGTATGGAGTCATGAGTCACCAGATGGAGGTATGGAAGAATGGAAACAAGAGATATGGAGATTGTGAGGGTGAGTGCGTGCGGAGTGGATAAGTGAAAAGAGGGAGGCCGCAATCTAAGAGAGTGGGTTAGGGTTTGGGGAGTAAGTGTAACACCCCGTATTTTTGTGCATTTTAATATTTAATTAATTCGAATAATTTTAAATTACTTGTGTGTCGTAATTTAATTGAATTAATTATGTTAATATTTATTTAAATATTAATCGGAGTGAAAATGGTTAATATTTATGGAAATTAAATTACTAAGTGAATAGTAATAATTTATTTACATCATAACGTATATAAGTGGAGTGACATTTATTTATCTCACCCGAAAGTCGGATATAGACTAAGTTGGGTGTGAGATAGGGATTTTTTATAAATTAATTCAAATGTCAATTCTGAGTCCACGATTGAGTCTGTATGGGCCGAGATAGTCATAAAAGTGTACCCGAGGGTGGTATATGGGCCACGGGGTATTTTTGGGCATAACCGAGCCCACTTGGGGGTATTTGGACCATTTTAATTAGGCCCATATGATTAAAAACGGAATTTGGAGATAAAAATCTAAGTTTTGGAGTTGTGGGAAGCCATAACTCATTTGGGAGAAATTTGAGAACGTAAGGGAGGGACAAAGAGGGAGAACTCTTAGGAGCCAAATAGGAAGAACAAGGAAGGTGTTCTTCATCACACAACGATCTCTACACCAAAGGATAATCAGACACTACGAACTCTTAAGGTAAGTGGTTAAACTTGCTTTAAATTTAATTGTAGTCTTCAATTCAATTCATAGTAGGTGTGTTAAACTAATGATTTTGAGTTGGGTAGACACAAATTGAGATTTTAAATTTATGGATTTTACAAATAAATTTTGAGATTTGAGAATGATAATTTACTTGTATGAATTATGGAGAAACCAATTGATAAATTGAAAGTTTTTTTTATCTGTAAAGAATCTGGGAAGAATAATGGTTAATGTCGTATTTGGGATGACAATTATTAGATTGGAATTTGGACTTAAGTTGGGTTAGAGTTAATTTTGAACACTTAAGGATTTACAGTAGATAATTCTGGGTAAAAAGCTTCACAGAAGCTGTTAATGGCGATTATGTCCGCTCGTCCCTATAGAAAATTGTGTTTTCTAACTTTTGTTCTCTAATACGTTTTCTCCAAAACGGCTCCAAAATTCCCCAAAACGGTATTTTAAAAAATGGGCAGATTGAGTAAATTGAAAACCTTAGATTAATAATTGTGCAAAATTTATTGAGGAGAATTTTGAATAATTAATTGGGGATATTGTATTTTGGGCCAAGTGAGCGAGTTCGGGTGACACCAAGGTATTAAATTAATTCTGGAGAGAAATAGATTAATTTAAAGTCGGAATATAGACTCATGTAATATTAATACACGGGCCAAGTGAGCATGTCCGGGTATATTGGTTGAGTGACACCAAGGTAATAAATTAATTAATAGATAAATTAATTAAATTAAGGTCGGGCCATAGCCTTAGAAAGGCATTAAATTAATTAATTAGAGTCGGACCAGAGACTCGAAAATGTATTAAATTAATTAATGGGTAAATTAATTAATTAGAGTCGGACCATAGACTCGGGAAGGTAATAAAGTAATTAATAGGAAAATTAATTAAATTAGAGTCGGACCATAGACTCGGGAAAATATAGGCTAGTGCTTCGTATTTTGTGCACGATAAAGTCAGGATTTAAATTATATATACGGTGTGTGGTAGTATATATATTATGTGCTTATAAATATCAGTGACTAGATATATATTTAAATTATATACTCGAGTGCTACCAAGGGAGGTTGCACGATGTGGGTGAATCCCCTAGCTTGAGAAGTAGGACGAGTATATCCCCAGGTCATAGCGTCCAATTACAGAGATGGAGCATGGAGATGATGTTCTCATACTCGAGGGAATATGACTGCCTTCATTACGTTATTATTTTACGTTCCGATTCGACAGACCATAGTTGTCTCGGAACTCCAGGTGGGACTGAGTAGCCTGGGTTGGTATCACTTTAGAGACTACATCCGGTGAGGTATTACTCGGGAGGATGGATTATATATATATTCAACATATGTGTGAATGTTGTAATATGGTTTTACGTATATAATGGGATAAATAATTATATACGGGTAAATAAATACATGATGTGAATTGTATTAATTATATAATGGGTGTGACTGTTATATAGATTTAAAAAGGAAAAATGATTAACTAAGTTAATGTGATTAACAACATATAAATCGTATCTTAAGCATACTCGGGTTTGAGTAGGCTGGTTGAAAGAAGTTATAACAAGTATCTAGTTACGGGGTAGATGACTAGGGAGGATATAAAGAAAGCGTTTATGTGTGCACATTAGTTGAGGGGTGAGTCTTGTAATAACCCTTACTTTTGAGTAATTGATTTTATATAATTTTTCCATGTGAGATAATTATATAAAATAATGGAAGTTAGAGTAAATATTACTTTAAGTTATTTGAGAGATAATATTTATTGAATTTTGCATATTTACCGTTGAGAGAAGGTAAATAGCATCATGTTATGTTTTATTGCGTCGTTGTGCTTTAAGCGACGGTTATGGCATATATTTCAATTGGATCATTATTAATGAATTAATATGACGTTGGAACATGAAATTGAAAACGTGAGTTTGTCTAATTCAATGCTCTGATACCAATTTGTTGGTGTGTAATGCGAGGCCCCCCGATTTTAATTTTCTTTAATAAAATTAAAAATTAGTGTTTCCTTTTATTTGTAAATCGATATGTGGAAGCGTTAGGATGGTTCAACAAAAAAAACGAACACAAATAATAAATTTCACTTAACCAATTAATTCAAGTCCTAGCATTTGCCGAAGTCATATTTTTCATTTAAACAAAATAGAAGAATTTGCCTAACTCATATTTTGTAATTTTATCAAATTAGTCCAAACCAATTTTAACAATTAAATTAATTGACTTGAATTAATTAACTACACATTACCCAAATTAAACACGTAGAGATTGAATTAAACCAATTTTATCTTTTTAACCTAAGCATGCATTCTAGGTGAGTGCGAAAGATAAAATACAACAATAAATCACTACGCCGCGATGTACGAGGAAAAACCCAAGACGGGAAACAACCTCGGACGGCCCTAGCCACAAATCCACTAGATACGGATTTACAAGTACAAGACAGAAAGGCTTACAACACACGACTCGATCCCTCTCCAGCCTCGACGCTTCTTCTTGTAGATACCTCTTCCTAGCGGATAACCTTGGAACTCCACCGCGGTCTCGGAATCCACCGATCGGACTTTATATGGTCACCTTCACCCAAGCAAGGAGCCTTTCTCCATGTGGGAAATGTAGTAACCAAAAACTCTTCTCCTTTCTTTACGGGATGTAGAAGAAAACTCAAAACTTCTCTTTGAACGGAAGAGATGAAACCGGTGTCAAACTCCAAGCAAGATATATGAATATAGGAACTTGGAATAAACTGATTTGGGTGTAAACTAGAGTGGTATAAGTTTTTCTCTTTAATAAAACACACTCAAAACAAGAACATTTTCCTTAAACAATTTATCTCTCAAACTCTCCCTAAGAGATGAAAATGGAATGGAAAAGTTAAGTTGGAAAATGTTATTCCCGCACATAATAAAGTTTGAAAAAGTTGGTTAAGAACCAAGTGGGGAAGTGGGTGAAAAACTGCTTAAAACTGCCAAAAACTGTTCCCGCCTGGCATCTCGTTCGAACGACATTTCGTTCGAACGACATTCTCATTCGAACGAGTCTTCTAACGAAGTTCCAGTATGAACTCATTAGAAACTCGTTGGATATCTCATTTGAACATAAGGTTCGTTCGAATGACATATCGAAGGCCTATACTGGGAACTCATTGCCAAACTCGTTCAAACGACATCTGGTTCGAATTAAAAACTCGTTCGAACGACATATCGAACGAACTTCCAAAAAGTTCATAAATTTCAATTTTAGCCCAGAAACTTTATATACTTTATTTTAAAGTTTGATAAAATTTTTTGAAAATTAAAACAACAGTTTTATATAAACCTAACACCCAATAAACAAGTTCCAAGCTCCTATATATATAATATTGCATTCATACCTTGGGAGCATGAAACCATAGTTGATGACATAGAAACGAGGCACGCAAACCGGCATATTGATGAAGCTTTATACTCTTTGCCGCCACGTCTTCAACAAACACTTCATAGTCTTGAGAATATTACAATTTAAATATAATCCTATGAATAAATGTTTTTGTCCGGAATTGAGCCAAAACTATATATGGACTCAATTGGAAATTTGTGTCCTTAAAAATCTCCCCCTTTGGCTATTCCGGGACAAAAACCAAACAAAAATCCTAAAGGGCCGTCAAGCTCACTAGACTCAAAACATAACCCACCCAAACTTGACTCAACCCAAGAATCAAACGATGTGCCATTGAAAGGTGCCGCTTTAGAATAATTCCTGCACACTTAAGCAAACTCATCAAATGCATAGGGAATATAGAAGAATTCCTGCACACTTAAGCAAACTCATCAAATGCATAGGGAATATCAAAGTATTAAATGCAATGAAATAATTAATCCCCCTAAATTAATTCTCTCCTTTATCAAACAAATGATATACTTAGAAAGACGTCTCCCCCTAAGATAAATCTCCCCCAAACTAAGAGACGATAATAATAGGATTAGGTACCATTTACCATTTCTCCCCATATCATTCTCCCCCTTTTTGTTCAGGAATAAGAAAAGGATAAAGAACAAAAAATAAAATCAAGTTGAAGCTGAAAGTGATAAGACATGAAAGCATATGGGCAACAAATGCATAACTAATCCAAGATAGATACCCGAACTAAAGTATACGCCGAGAAGGACTATAAAGCAAGGCAAAGGCAAAACAAAATATCATATATATATGTACTAGAAATATATATCAATAATTCACACGCACATATATATAGATATAAACACACACATGACACAAAATACAATAAGTTTGCACACTCGTATGGAAAAAATGTGTCGTATGGAAACGGAAGTGTTGGGGTGTGAACGAGTAACAATTAAATTTAGACCCAGTCACTTAAAAACATGTTCACGGAGTTCTCAATTGATTGCAAACTTCATCACATTTGAATATAACCTCATGTGACAATATAATTGAACTCAATGAACAAACATACACAATGCATACAAGCCTAGCATATTGATGATTCTATAAACCAATAGAGTCATGACATGAAATTCTCAAATAGGATAAATGGACATTGTGCAAACCGTTGATATACCATCCAATCTCCCTCAATAAGCATTTATATTAAATTTGAATGACTATATCAATCAAACATAGGCCTTGGCAATTGGATTTTCATTTTAATGCCATATTTTATGTTTTTAGGCCTTTGACCACGTATATCTTTTAGGTCCATTCAAAATGGTGGCTTACAATCGCAAAGGATCACTTAGTCCTTTCGGTTCCCTTCCCCGTGCACATTTTTATTTATCATGTTTTTATTTTTCACACAAATCTCACGTGCAACGGATTTTGACATGCACTAGTCCTCCTAGGTCACAAATATGTAGATGACAAGATTGGTAGGAGAACACCTCACATAGTCAAATATACATATGAAGTTAAAATTTCAAAAGAGCTCGTGCATGTGTGAATAGAGGCATATGAAAATAGAATCCATTTAACCAATACAAAATCCAACTACTCCATAGAATATGGTAAAGAACATAATAAGGATTGATAATCTAAACCAAAAGTTCTAGCCACATGAGAGCGTAAAAGATGGGATTCAAACATAAGTATATGCCACTTAAAGTGTGTCAAACTAAAATACACACAAAATAAAATCTTTTTGAGTTTTTAAAATTTTTAACTAAACAAAAAAAAAATTTATACTCAAAAGACAAATAAAAATCATTTGAATTTTTCATTAAGCATAAATTACCAAGAAATAAGATCCAAACTATAAACAAAAATCTTTTTGTATTTTTCATTTAATGCAAACAAAATAAAGATATAAAATAAAAAAGATAAACAAAAATCAGTATTCTAGCGTGTGATTAAGCATGGGGCATAACCTAGACAATGATTAAACAAGCATACATTTAGCATGTGACAATAGCATGAAGTACAAACGCTAAAGTATGCAAACACTAACACATTCGTCCTTTAGATTTAGCAAGGGAGGAAGAATGTGAAAGTAAATGAGAATCAAAAACCCTATTTTGCAAGGTAACTAAATCGGATTTCCTAACCCAAATTAATGAAGAGTGGGGTGTAGGAATTTTAAATACATTGGTTACATTACGTTGGGATTTTCTAGGAATTCGTTTAAGATCAAAACAAAAATTCCTAAGATGACCTTTTCGACCACAATGTGTACAAGTAAAAATATGTCGAAAAGATTTACCTACGGAGTGATCTCTAAAAGCTTTCCTAGTAGATTCTACTAAAACGTTGGTCTTGGCTTTATGAGTAGATTCATTACAAGTATTGAAGCCTAAACCGCAAGTGTCATTTTTAATTTGGACCGTTCCTAATATTTTATCTAATTTTTCTGAACGACACTCCAAATCAAATTTGACATTACTAGAGTCTTTTAATTTTTTTTGCAATTCTAAAATGTTAGACTCTAATAAAACATTTTGCTCTTCAAAATCAAGAAGCTCCTTTTTCAAGGATTCCATTAAAACCCTAAGGCTATCTCTCTCACCTTCTACATATTCAAGCTTCTCTTTAAGAGTCCTCTCACGTGTCTTAAGGTCTTCTACCAACATGCTATCATCAATGACCTTGACACGCTCTTTTAAACTAGCTTCTAACTTCAAATTAGCTCTTTTCAATTTAATAGATTCTTTATAAAGTTCTTGAAAAGCATTTTGAAGTTCACTCACATTAACCTCTTCTTCATTTTCACTCTCTCTTTCTTCTCCACTCTCAGTGTCATCAAAAATAAGAGAACCAAAAACTATGACCTTGGAAGTGTCATGTGTTAAAGTTTCATCAATCGATGAGTTCTCACTATTACTCACATGACTAGCCATAAAAGCCACAAAATTAGTCTTAGAGGAGGAATCGGGTCCCTCTTCCTTATCACTATCACTAAGGGTCGCATTATATGCAATGGGTCGTTTACCCTCTTTCCTTAGTTTAGTGGAGCAGTCAGAAGCCCTATGTCCATAACCCTCACATCCAAAACACCTATTAGACTCGTACCTATTTAAATTTTCATTAATAGGTTTAGGGATCTTCTCGACTTTAGTGATCTTCTCGGCTTTAGGGATCTTCTAGCCTTTGTCATGCTTAGAAGTTTCAAATTTCTTAAAATCATTTTTAAATTTATCTTTGTTAAATTTAAGAAATTTTCTAAATTTTCGAGAAAACAAAGCCATGTCTTCCGAGTCACTATCACTCTCGCTCTCTACTACTTGTTTGACCTCTTTTCGGGCTTTTAAAGCAATGCCCTTTTCAATTTTGTTTTCATTTTTAGAGGGAAACATGTCTAGTTCATAGGTTTGTAAATCACCTATGAGCTCTCCTAATTTCATAGAGGCTAAAGTTGGTAAAGAATTTAAAACGGTCACTTTTGGAATAAATCTATCAGGAAGGGACCTTAAAATTTTCTTTACTACTTGGTTGTCGGGTATTTTCTCTCCCAAGTTCAAAGATTAATTAACAATATCAGAAAGTCTAGCATAAAATTCATTAAAACTTTCTTTTTCGTTCATTTTGATAGTTTCAAATTGAGTGTTGAGGTTTTGGAGTTTCGAAGCTTTAACGACACTAGTACCTTCGTGAGTTAGTTGTAAAATATCCGAAGCTTCTTTAGCGGTTTCACACGTCATAATACGTCGAAATTCATCCGGTGTGACAGCGCTAAACAAGGCATTCAAACCACGGGAATTAAAATTAGAATGTTTAAACATATTTTTCAGTTCATCTATCGGCGGGTTTGGGAACACGTTCATTTTCAGCTAAATAAGTTGGTGGGGACCACCCGTTAACAACAGACATCCAAACTCTCTCGTCGATAGATTTTAGTACCGATTTCATACGCGCTTTCCAATACACATAGTTAGAACCATCGAAAATAGGAAATTTTGAAAATGGAGAAAATTCCATTTTAGCCAAAAATTATTTAAAGGATCTTTAACGAAATAATTTATCGCTTTGGCTCTGATACCAATCTGAAAACGTTAGTTTGTTTAATTCAATGCTCTGATACCAATTTGTTGGTGTGTAATGCGAGGCCCCCCGATTTTAATTTTCTTTAATAAAATTAAATATTAGTATTTCCTTTTATGTGTAAATCGATATGCGGAAGCGTTAGGATGGTTCAACAAAACAAACGAACACAAATATTAAATTTCACTTAACCAATTAATTCAAGTCCTAGCATTTGCCGAAGTCATATTTTTCGTTTAAACCAATTAGAAGAATTTGCGTAACTCATATTTTGTAATTTTATCAAATTAGGCCAAACCAATTTTAACAATTAAATTAATTGACTTGAATTAATTAACTACACATTACCCAAATTAAACACGTAGAGATTGAATTAAACCAATTTTATCTGTTTAACCTAAGCATGCATTCTAAGTGAGTGCGAAAGATAAAATACAACAATAAATCACTACGTCGCGATGTACGAGGAAAAACCCAAGACGGGAAACAACCTCGGACGGCCCTAGCCACAAATCCACTATATACGGATTTACAAGTACAAGACAGAAAGGCTTACAACACACGACTCGATCCCTTTTCATCCTCGATGCTTCTTCTTGTAGATACCTCTTCCTAGCGGATAACCTTGGAACTCCACCGCGGTCTCGGAATCCACCGATCGGACTTTATATGGTCACCATCACCCGAGCAAGGAGCCTTTCTCCGTGTGGGCAATGTAGTAACCAAAAATTCTTCTCCTTTCTTTATGGGATGTAGAAGAAAACCCGAAACTTCTCTTTGAATGGAAGAGATGAAATCGGTGCCAAACTCCAAGCAAGATATATGAATATAGGAACTTGAAATAAACTGATTTGGGTGTAAACTAGAGTGGTATAAGTTTTTCTCTTTAATAAAACACACTCAAAACAAGAACATTTTCCTTAAACAATTTTTCTCTCAAACTCTCTCTAAGAGATGAAAATGGAATGAAAAGTTAAGTTGGAAATGTTATTCCCGCACATAATAAAGTCTGAAAAACTTGGTTAAGAACCAAGTGGGGAAGTGGGTGAAAAACTGCTTAAAACTGCCAAAAACTGTTCCCGCCTGGCATCTCGTTCGAACGACATTCTCGTTCGAACGAGTCTTCTAACGAAGTTCTAGTATGAAATCGTTAGAAACTCGTTGGATATCTCATTCAAACATAAGGTTCGTTCGAACGACATTTCAAAGGCCTATACTGGGAACTCGTTGGCAAACTCGTTCGAACGACATATGGTTCGAACGAAAAACTCGTTCGAACGACATATCGAACGAAATTTCAGAAAGTTCATAAATTTCGATTTTAGCCCAGAAACTTTATATACTTTATTTTAAAGTTTGATAAAATTTTTTGAAAATTAAAACAACAGTTTTATATAAACCTAACACCCAATAAACAAGTTCCAAGCTCCTATATATATAATATTGCATTCATACCTTGGGAGCATGAAACCATAGTTGATGACGTAAAAACAAGGCACTCAAACCGGCATATTGATGAAGCTTTATAATCTTTGCCGCTACGTCTTCAACAAACACTTCATAGGCTTGAGAATATTACAATTAAATACAATCCTATGAATAAATGTTTTTTTCCGGAATTGAGCCAAAACTATATATGGACTCAATTGGAAATTTGAGTCCTTACAGAAATATTGTACGATATTTCGGATGCCAATTTTGAGGGTGCGGTTAGTCCTGAAATAGTCGCGATAGTCAAAATAATTGCCATATTATATTTTTGAGTTCTGGGCACTTTTGACAGGTTATGACTCAATTATGTAGTTATGAGTCATTTTAATGGTGTATTAACATTTAAAGATGGGAATTAATGTTAAGTGCCCGATTAAGTCTTACAACCCTCTTATTTTCCCTAATCATATGTTCTACACTTAGAGAGAGTCAGAAAGAAGAGAGAGTTTGGGAGAAAATGGAGAGAAATGAGAGAATTGGAGATTTGGAGCTAGAAATCGTTCCTACGAGAAGAGAATCCAAGACTACAAACTTGAGGCAAGTTTCTAACTTGCTAGTGTGTGATTTAATATAAATAATTTGTTTTGATAGTTGTGAAATTGAAAGAATAGAGAAATTTTTAGGTTTAGAGAATTTTGGTGTTTAAACCATTGAAAATGGTATTAGTTTTGATTTAAGTTGGTTTTAGTAGGTCTTGTTTTCTTAGAAATGATTTGCGTATAAAAGAAGTTGAGTTGGATTTTGTAAAAGACTATCAATTTGACATTCATTATCACCCAAGAAAAGTAAATGTGGTAGCGGATATGCTGAATAGAAAATCCGTGGGGGAACTAGCGATGGCAGGGAAAGCCAAGTGGAAAGAGCTTAACTATGAAGATACTGTTACAAGGGCATTTATATCAGTGTTGACCGTTAAGCCGGCTGTTGTGATGAAAACCATGGAAGATCAAGGAAGGGAAATTTATGAGTTTGTCCCCCTATGCACCACTTGTCAATTGGTGAATGTGGGCCACCGACAACTGATTGGACTGATGCAATCGTTAGAAATACCGGTGCGAGAATGGGAGAGTGTATCCATGAATTTTATCACTGGATCACCAATATTGTAAAGCGTTCATGGGTACAGATGGAGGATTATATGGAGTTTATGAAACCTTATGAGGTACCTATCAATATAGTGTCGGACAGAGACAAGATTTTCGTATCCCACTTCTGAAGAAGTTTCCAAGAAACAATGGGGACCGGTTAAGGTTGAGTACCTTCTACCACCCGAAAATAATTGGTCAAAATGAGGAGAAACAATGTATGTAGGAGGACATACTTTCGATGTGCATACTTAATTTTTGGTGGATTGGAGCAAAACATTCTTCTGGTCGAATTTGTATACAAAAATTCGTACCAATCCATAATGGGTATGGCACCGTAGGTGGTGTTGTATAGCAAGCCGCGTAGATCACCTGCTTGTTAGTTGGAAGTAGGAGGTAATAAGCTTCTTGAACCTAAAATGATCCAAGACATCTTTTCAAAGACCGAGTTTATTCAAAACCGCTTACGAATTGCCCAATGTTGTCATAAGGGCTATGCCGACGCGAATAGAAGTCTTGTAAAATTTGAGATAGAGAATCAAATTTAATAAGGGAATTTTTTTTTATGAAGGGTATAACACGATTTGTGATGAAAGATAAGTTTGCATTGTGTTAGATAGATTTTTCCCATTGTGTAAAGGTAGGCCCGATAGCTCATCTAAGGAACAAACGGTTATTAATTTTAGATCAGGGAAGTATAGACTAAGGTCGAAAGTGGTACCCTTGGTCCAAGTCCCGTGGGGACACCATAATGCCAAGGAATTTACTTGGAAACGAAAGAATAATATTTGAGAAATGTTCCCCCTAGTCTTTTTATGAGTTACGCCTGAATTTTGAGGCCAAAATTCCCTTATAAGGGAGGAGTATGTAATAATCCTTACTTTTAAGTAATTGATTTTATATAATTTTTCCATGTGAGATAATTATATAAAATAATGGAAGTTAGAGTAAATATTACTTTAAGTGATTTGAGAGATAATATTTACTGATTTTTGCATATTTACCATTGAGAGAAGGTAAATAGCATCATGTTATATTTTATTGTGGCGTTGTGCTTTAAGCGACGGTTATGGCATATATTTCAATTAGATCATTATTAATGAATTAATATGACGTTGTAACATGAAATATTGTACGATATTCCGGATGCCAATTTTGAGGGTGCGGTTAGTCCTGAAATAGTCAAGATAGTCAAAATAAATGCTATATTGTATTTTTGAGTTCCGGGCACTTTTGACATATTATGACTCAATTATGTAGTTACGAGTCATTTTAATGGTGTATTAACATTTAAAGATGGGAATTAATGTTAAGTGCCCGATTAAGTCTTCCAACCCTCTTGTTTTCCTTAATTATATGTTCTACACTTAGAGAGAGTTAAAGAGAAGAGAGAGCTTGGGAGAAAATGGAGAGAATTGGAGATTTGGAGTTGGAAATCGTTGCTATGGGAAGAGAATCTAAGACTACAAATTTGAGGCAAGTTTCTAACTTGCTCGTGTGTGATTTAATGTGAATAATTTGTTGTGATAGTTGTGAAATTGAAAGAATGGAGCAATTTTTGGGTTTAGAGAAAACCTTTGAAAATGGTATTAGTTTTTATTTAAGTTGGTTTTAGTAGGTCTTGTTTGCTTAGAAATGATTTCGGTATAAAATAAGTTGAGTTGGTTGAGATTTGACGAGAGAAATTTGAGTTTTGAAAATTTAGGGTTCATAACTCGTAGCCCCAAACTGGGCATTTCTGCCAGGCCGAATCGATTCCCCTATATAGGAGGCTACAGGTCTGAGGGGCCGAATCGATTCGGGTTGCGGACGAATCGATTCGGGCTTAGACAGGAGGTTGGTTTTCTCAGCCTAATCGATTCGCATTTGGGCGAATCGATTCTATACTAGGGGCGAATCGATTTGGCCCTAGGCGAATCGATTCAGAAACCCTGCTATTTTATAGAATTTTTCCAACTTGGTTTTTAGCCCTTTTCTTTTAGGTTTAAGGCGTAGGAACCTTCTATTGGGAAGTAATAAAGAGTATTAGAAGTTTATATTAGGGAGATTAATACCTTAGATTAGTATGGGGGTAAAGTGGGCTTAATTCAGGGGCTATTCAATAGGCGTTAGCGTCGTTTCATTTAGTGAGCTAGCTTCAAACTAAGGGAGAGTTAAGTGATATGGTTTAGGATTTTTAGGAGACTAGTATTGAGAAAAATTACCATTTATGTCTTATGGTATTACTTTGCACTCTTGGAGGTTAGTGTGAGGATAATTGTAATTCGTAGCCTATATCATTAATAAAATATGACTTCGTGAATAAGAAATGCATATTTTAATTTGGCACTTAATTGTTAAGTATAAATGATTTTGAGAATGTAAAAAGTGAATGTTTTAAATGAGAAAAACTTGTAAATGATAATTTGCATATACACACTTCTCTAAATCTCTATCATAAGGGAAGTTACACGCATGAGGTGAAGTCCCCTGGCTAGTGAATGCAGGGTGAATATAGTCCTCGGCCATAGGACCGGTTATTATATATTGTGTGATTATTATTCGAAGTGAGGTAATTTCGGGTGTGGTTATGACTCACTGTCGAAGGTATATGGTCGCTTCCCGACGTCACACGATGTAGGATGCCCAGGTTGTCTTGGTGATAGTCCCTGCAAAATGATAGCCATTTAGGGACGCATCCAGTGGGGGTACCCGGAAGGATGGTCTTAGAATCATTATATTATGTGATTATAACTATTCTTATTAAAGTGGAATTTTATTTATAGTAAAGCATTTTGTGAGATCAACTGCTTTGAATATGTTTCCTAGAGAGAAAAGGGAATTGTGAAGTTAAATGGTGTAAAACTGAACTGGTGAAGCATTTTGTGAAATAAATTTCTTTAAATATGTTTCCTAAAGATAAAAAGGAAATGTGCCTTTAAGTTGTGTAAAACTGAAATGAAATATTATTAAGTGAAACTTAGATATTTTCTCATGCGAACGAATATTGTTCATTGTTATTGATATTGCGCTAGATTGTGCTTTTAGACTGAGAGGTGTAAATCTTATCAGTATTTGTGAGAGCAAATTAAGTTTATGATTAATGATAAAATATTCATAACTGTCATGCATTTTATTCACATGGTGATCATATCAAATCGGGCTTGACCCGTGTATATCTCTTTGTTTTGCATGAATTCTATTTTCGCCTAGATGCTCCACTGCAAGGACGCCCGTATTGACCTCTCCATCATAGTTGTCCTGGAGCTATAACATTTTGCGAATGTTGTAGGATATTCGTCGTAAACGCTTGTATTTCTTTGTACTCTAGCTATGATCAGTCTACATATTTGGGTGTGTTACCCAAGTTTTGTACTTGTTTAATATAATGTGATATTTAATTTTAATACTAGGTGTAACCTACTTGTAATGGTCTGTTAAGTGACAGCTTATTCGGTTATTACATTGTGCTTTATTGTTATACCGTTATTCGTTTGTTTTGATATCCACCTTCTTCAAATTGGTTTGTGTAAATAATTTTCTTTAAACATACAGATATAAATTTTGACAATCCGTTTTCTAAAATAATTGGTGGTTATCTCGTATTATTATTTTAACGACAGTGATGCTAAGAATGGACCATCTATTATTCCTGTATTTATTGGAGTATCGGGCTGGCCACCTCTTATTTTAATGAGCGGGTTGTCACAAGTCTGTCCTCAAGGGAGTGCGACACTAGCTTAAATATGAAGAGCATTCATGCATTTTAAATTCTTACAATTTAAATACTTGCTATATATTTTCAAAACGTTTTGGGTTCTAACCCTTGCTTTCAATTATTTTCAAAACCTTTTAGGTGTCCAGCCACAAGGACGCCAGGCTTGGATTCACTCCAGGGACTCGTAGCTGTAGCATGTGTGGATGTTGAAGGATTTGGATAGACGCTTCCCTAGTTTTATTCCTAGTTTAGGAATGCTATCTCAGTTTATCTCGAGCATGTCGCTCACAGTTTTACTCAGTTATTTCACTTCAGATTGTATGGAATGTTTTACTTTCTGTTAATTTACATTGATTTGGATTAGCCGATGGTTTATTCGGCAAAACATTGTTTTAGTTATTTAATGAGATGGGTTGACTCTATTTATATGTGATGTGTATTTTTTTTCTGCATGAGATTATGTTTTGGTTAAAATAAAGATTAAAATTTGACATCATATTTTTGAATACTAGGTGGTTAGTAATTTTTATAAAATTTTGACGGTGATGCGAAGGATGATCCATATGAGATTTTTGTTTAATTTGATATAGGACTGATCGCCCAGTATTTTATTGGGCGGGGTGTCACAGTAAGTGTTAGGTAGAAGGTAATCTCAATCCTTCATTTTTTAGAGATGTGACAAAATCCATACCTCTAATTATCTTAGCAACTTATGAAATAGTAAAAACATTCTACTCCTTATTACACACACACACACTAAATGAATGTCCACTTGTATTTCACAATTATCAAGGTGTATATTGGATTACCTTATTTAATACTATAAATATGGGTCATATCCCTTTCGTGTTGACATATGAATGAAATGAAAGACTCGTTCTCTCTAAATTCTCTTTCTAACCTCGTTATTTTATAGTACGTTATCATAACGAATATTGTAGTATTTTTCACATAATTCATTGTGTGTGTGTGTGTGTGTGTGTGAGTGTGTGTGTGTGTATATATATATATAAAGATGAAGACCACATGCTTGATTTTTATGAGAAACAACCAACCCTATATATAATGAAGACCACATGCTTGATTTTTATGAGAAACAACCAACCCTATATATATACTAGCGAATACCCGTGCCTGAAGGCACGGTAAAATTTTTCAAAATACGTAATTACAAAACGGTAAAATTATCGTTCCCTGACAAAACAGCTATATATCGCTCCCCAATATATATAAGACTTGTAATCATAGAATTTATTATAAAACACAAAAAAGTGTACTTGATTTAGAAAATTTGGACCAAGTTTTCTGTTTAAGAAACCAAAACTACTCAACTATACAAATAGTCCATCCTATAAATTATATAAACAAACAACAAAATCATTATTAACACTATAATTAATAACAACCAAAATCCATGATAACAATACTGGTTTATGTTCAAACGCCAACAAAATTGTAAACAAAATAAATATAAAACATTATCTTAATCGAGTATCCCATTGACTTTTTCTTCTTCGAGAGCTAAACCCGACACTACGTTTTTTACTCCATCGACCATTGAAAGGTCATTATCGGTAGAATCTGAGCAACTCGTTCACTCCATTATTATAATTCTTGGCTAGAATACTGCAATGTCTTCCTCTCGAAACACTAAACTTCAAACTCAGGACTGTGTATTCGAGAAAAAGGCAACACCAGTGGTGGTAGGGCACCATCGCTGTGTATTCAAGATTAGGCCGCTACTCACCCTCGAAAAAATCCCGTTTAATCTGTAAAAAGATAAAAACCATGGAAAAATATATTAAAGAACACAACATTGAAAAAAGTAAAAAACTATATTAAGACAATGAGAAAATGTAAAAAAACTAAAAAAAAATTGTATGGGAAATGCCAACATTGAAAATGTATGGTAAAAAACTGTATTAAGACGGTTATGCATTAAAATGTATGGAAAATGGCTTACTGCTGCGAATCACTGACTCAAGGGATAGACCCGAGAGAGATGATGGGTGGCAAGGGCGGAGGAGGAGGGGTGTTGGTTTGCTACTGTAATTGCACTGGTTGCATGTGCTTACCTCTGCTCCACGATTGTACTGCGAGTGCACAATTGAACAATTGAAATAATAAGTGAACAATTAGAGTTAAAAGTAACTACAATTCTAATTCTAATTCTAACTACAATTCTAATTCTAAGTCTAGAATTAGATTTAGTCAAGTGTGCACTATTAATTCTAATTCTAATTGTGCACACTTGTAGTTCTAATTGAATTAGACTACAATTAGGCTTATTCAAGTGTGCACAATTGAAATAATAAAAGTAACAGACCTACACAATTGAAATAATAGACTTGCAAAGGAAAAATAAAACTGTTACAATTGAATTACAAGTAACAAACCTGCACACAGTGCAATATCTTTCAATTGATGAAAATAAATATTATCATGTCGGCAGTGCTCTGCTTTAGATCATCGGCATCATTCCCATCCACTTTTTTAATTTCTCCGAGCAATGTCTTGGATTGGAGACATTTTGTTTTCGATCAGGTAGATGAGGAGTTCTACTGTGTGAACAACCCTCATTGCTTTCACAAATACCAATCTCAAATACCTTAAACACAAACACAAAAGTTAAATCGATTATTAAAATGTCAATGTTTGTTGAGTCGTATTGCAATAAATTGATTATAAAATTACTTGAATAGAAATTACTTGTACAGTACGTCCAGCAAAAAAAGTTGAATAGAAATTATCCTTGCATTTTAATATGCGGTGATGTAGCTAAAAAGTTGATAAATGGGTAGTAAAAAAATAGTTACCTGAAGCATGGTCGATATCAGATGTGAACTGATAAATGGGTAGTAAAAAAATAGTTACCTGAAGCATGGTCGATATCAGATGTGAACTGATAAATGGGTAGTAAAAAAGTTTATAAGCACCCAAAGAAAAATACAATGGTCAATATAAGATGTGAACTGAAGCATGTAATTTAACTACAGAAACATTTATAACAATCAAATTACACAATGGATTCATACCAATCAAATTACACAAACAAAGTTGCTTATTGTTTATATTAATGAATGAAATATTAAGCATCAAACTATTGTATTAAGTAAGTATCATACCGTAAAGTAAAATTCAAAGTTTCTGATTATAATCAATAAGTTGCCCTTTATCTCATATTGGACAGTAAAATTCCAAAGAGAACGTGAATTGGATAGTCTAGTACATGATGTAAAAGAAATCTAAATGTCCATTTTACTCACCTCACACCTGCTAGACCATTAATATAACATTAACTTTGATTGATTTCGGATCACCACTTGAAAGTAACAATATGAATTAAACACAAAATTAGAAACATATTTCTTAAAAATTCCCCCAAACACACACACTATTTTCCTAGAAAAGGACATAAACAAAAAGATGGAAAACAAAATGCCAAATGCACATCCGGAATAACCGACATACCTTAGATCTTGTTATCTAATATTTCCACTAAACTGTACAGACGTAAAACATATATTACACATACTCGTATCTTTGAACAACCAACCATTCTACTAATAGTGAAACACATACTCATCTATTGGTCTACACATGGGTACTCAAAATCTTTAGTTGGGCTTGATATTCATTACATAAAACAACACTATAAAAATAAAAGAACTAAGTGCTGACATAATTAATTGCTAACAATAGGTAATGGGACTGGATTATACTGATAAAAAATTTGTTGTGTAGTAACTCAAAGAATGTAACATGTATTTGAGACAAAAAAGTTATATTATGGGTTATAATTTTGAGATTTGTAGTAACAACCACAATTTAACTTATTGAAAACATAACTCACAACTGTACCATGAAAGTCAAGGTAATGGGTCACAATCTCAAATATGTGGTAACTCGAATCTCAAATCTGAAACACAAACAGTTAGTACCTAAAATTAGTTCAGGGAAGCTTCTTGCAAAAATTCCATAGCTCATGTTTTATTTTGTTATTTACACTTTTCCCATCTATGTATGTGCGCGCCCACGTGGATGTACGTATTATGTTCACTTACCTGTACATGACAATTCTCAGGATCTGCTTCATCGATCACATATGCCGCATGACCATTGTCTGGGCCAGAACAGGGTGTAGGCATCTATGAAATCCGGTCCAGCTTTAGCAACGCATCTTCATGCCAATGTTCATCTTCAAAAATATATTGCACTACCGAAGTAAAAAGCTATTTTTTTGTGGATTTCCAACTGAAGGTTTGTTCAATATGTAATACTTAATACAATACACCCAACAAACAGAGAAGAGATTAGTGTATGTTTTATTTCAACATATAAAACTATAAAGTACATGACCTAACAAATATACGTAAGAACCGTAATACAAACTCTATACTTAACTAAAACTAACATAATTCCAACTAAAATCACTATTTTCTCTAGTAATATGCTTAAGAAGAACACAATAAAGATAAAAATAAAGTGCATACGAATGTTAACAATAAAGGTCAAGTGAATTTAAACCTCGAAACTGATGTATCACAATATCAAAGTCATATGAAATCAAGAAATATAAAAATCACAAAGTGTATTATTGATTCTTTTTAAAAGAAAAACAACAATATGCTTAGGGATGTATATAGTATTGAAAATAGTACAGATTCTAAACAAACCTACATGTTTAAACACATGTAAAGAAACTTACCTCTTTTATATTAGAAATCCTCACAACTCGAATCGAAATTGAACCAATATAGAATTCCAGGAACACCTGTAGAGAAAACCGCATTAAACAACAGAGGGCAAAAACACTAAGAGATTAGTAATATCTAATGATTTAAATAAAAATATCATTGGGATAATCTGAGGTATTTTTTATTTTCTTATCTCAGAGCTTCCAAAATAAGGCTCAAACAAAAGAACAAAAGTTGCACAATGTAGTCAAATAAATGTAAATGATATTTCAAGTTTACCTTTCCTAGTTATGATTCATGCCCAACAAAGATATTAAGGGAAAAAAGTTTCTTATTTGAACCTCCAATAGATATATAATGTTGTAAAGGTTAAAGCATATTTTGGGCTGCATTGCATCTATTTTTCTCTTTTGCTCTTTTGTTTCTTTTGGCTCTTTTCGGAGGATCAAAATCTGGAATAGATGTTTTGGTTTGGCCGAAGACATAACATACATCACAGTCTCTACTACAGGGGTGAGGGGAGGAAGTTTGCACCACTCTCTCTTATCGCACTGCCTCTGACTTCCTCAACCTCTACCTTCCTCATGTTATTGCGCCCCTCTGAGAACATTGTTCACTCCCCTTACAGGACCCAAAAATTGAGGTGGGGTAGAATTTTGTTGTGCCATAAAGTATAGAAAACCACACTGCATTCAAAAACAGAAAATGTAGACGAAATTACATACATTCATAGCAGCATCACTTCGTATACTCTGGTATATCATAAACTTTCCATTATTTAAATGTTCAAATAATAGAATCACTAATAATTCATCATAAACTATATCGGCTTCTAGTAGCAGCTGTTCCAAGTAGTTCAAAAAATGGTTCTTAGTTAATTATGAATCATACCTTTTAGTAGTAGCAGTTCCAAAAAATGAGAATCACCAGATAGTTCCAATCAGTTTTATTCTCCTGCAACTTAGATAATCTTGACAGAATAATCACTACGTACCAGCAATAGTAGCTCACATCTGTTCAAAAAAGAGAAAGAAGTAGTAGCTTAGAATGTATAGGCTCTCATTTAAGACAACTAAATAGGCTCCAACAACATTTATAACCACTTATGCACATATTTTATATGAACAAATAAATAATTACCAACAAATGCATACATAAACAACAATATACATAATACAAATCACGTAAAGTGGTCACATTGCACACAACTTACACCTGACCAAATGAAAGAAAAAAAAAAGTGAAAAAACATGCTAGAAGAACACAACAACAACAACAACAACAACAAAGTACGGGTATGGCAGCATACATAAACATTATGTCTTAAACAGGGGGATTCTAGATTGTTTTGTGTACACCATATAAACTAACATATGTTAGCAAGAGTTGAGCATATATAAAACCCGAAAATGTTCAAAAGATTGCAAACGGTATTTTTTAAACCTACCGTCATACTTTTTAAGAATGGTTATTTTGGTGCTCAAGTAAATCAGCCATTCCGTAAACGCATGAATCGACTCATCAAGATTGTACATCAAGTTCCACAGGGTTGTTCCCATTTTCTAGGAAAAAAAACATTTTTAGCTTTATTGGCCTTTCAATGACTATATCAATGGCATGAAACACACCAACAAGATTGAATAAATAAAAGAAAGAAAAAATTAATAGTTCTGGCCAAACCAAAAAATTCATATTACCTAATTTGAAGATCTCCGTATCAGTGGCACGAAACAGTCTATATCAGTGGCACGAAACACACCAACAAAAATTAATGTTACCTAATTTGCATTAGTGGCATGGAACACACCAGCAAAAATTAAAGACCTTTGTATCAGTTGCACGAAGAACACCAAAAAAATTAAAGAACTATGTATCAATGGCACGAAACACACCAAAAAAAATTAAAAAAGCAAAGAAATCCAACAACAGTCTAGCTCAACTAAAAAATTCATATTACATAATTTGAACCCCAAAACCAAAGCATAGAACGGAACAAAAAAACAAATCTTCAAACTTCCGAGATGAATGGATAAAAAAAATCAAAGACCTTTGTTTAACCTGGGTAATCAGAAAAATGATTGAAGAAAAAAACGATAACCATTTCATTCAAAACTTTGAATTATAACTAAATATCAGAATTACCTACGAAGGAACCATTGCATGTCAAATGATTTAGTGAAATTGTAAACAAATTAGAACTCAAAACTGTAAATGCCACAGAAATTGCTACAAAGGAACCATTGCTTGTCAAATGATGTATTAAAAGTGTAAACAAATTAGAACTCAAAACTGTAAACACCACACACAAATTAGAAGTCAAATTATTACATACCCTTTCTTTCCCTAAATTCATGTATATTCAAATCTCCATTTCAAAGATTTACTTTATATCTGCAAAACAAAACTCACAGTTAAGTCGAAACAACCCAAATTGAAAAACAAAATACCCTTAATTCATATATATTCAAATCTCCATTTTAAATATTTACTTTAGATCTCTCACAGTTAAATCGAAAGCACCCAAATTCAAAATAAAATACCCTAACCAAAGTTGAAGTAAATACCTAATTTTAAAAACGGGTGTGGTGGAGAAGTAGGGAGTGTGACGGGGAGGGGTAGGGGTAGGGGTGCGGTGGAGAAAAAAGGGGGCGGTTGTAGAAATGAGGTAGAGTTTCTATTTTGTTAGGGAGAGAATGAAAGGTAACGAAGTAGGTAGTGTGATGGCGAGGAGTATGGTTTGTATTGTGGGGAGATGGATTCACAGCGGGTTAGGGGGGAGAGATAGGGGGAGATAAAGATCGTACGCGTGAATAGGATTGAGATAATGATCCCATTTTCCATGGGCGGGATAAGTGAAAAGTTTAGGCAGGCTCAAAAAATTTAGAGGTAAATCAGAACCATTGATTTAATAATGGGAAGATGTGGTCAAATCTGGACCGTTATTGTGCCTTTACATTTTTGGCAATTCAAAAACCATTACATCTTATTATATATATATATATATATATATAGGGTTGGTTGTTTCTCATAAAAATCAAGCATGTGGTCTTCATCTTTTTTTAGATATCTAAGGTATGGCTTATCCCTATCCAATATATATAATCGTTAACTATCTATTCATATATTCTATCACCCAATTGTTATTTTTTTACTTAAAGTTTTCAATGGCTATTTATATTTTGGGGCCTGAAGTTCCCAAATAGTTATTTTAAAATTAAACACTTGAAGTTTTCATATAGTAATTTCAATTTGAGATGAGAAGTTTCCAAATCATACAAAATTGAGACCTAAAGCTCTCAATTATTGTTCAAATTTTTGGACATGACAATGAAATGTGCCCTAAAATAAAAACTGAAGTTTTGATTATTTCTATATTAGGGCAAGGGATATTAAATGTCCCATGACAATAATATATAATTTGGATCCGAGGCTCCATTGATTTTTAATCAAACATGGAGGGTAATGATATTAAATGTTATATAATGATTATTTATAGTTTAGACATAAAGTTCCAAACAATTTTACCCCTTGTCAAACTTAAAGTTTGGATATAATTGGGTCCATAAATATTTAATGTTGTGATATGAAGTTGTCCTTATTATTTACATTTGAGACCTAAAGTTTTCTTATAATTATTAAAATATGAAAAGGTATAGACCAATAGTCTCCCAATTATCATTTATTTTTTATATGAAGATCCATATGCATTATTTTGAGTAGAACTTAACAAAATATTATTTGTCATTAGAATATAAAATATATGGACCTGAAGCTCCAACAAAATATACCATAAATCAAAACTTTATTTACTATTCATGGGGTATGAATTTTGAAAGTTCTCAAAATAATTATTTCTTTATTTGCCAAGATAATATGTCATATGAATTCTTCATGTCAAGTTTAACAATCAACTATGCTTCTGCCTTTAGTGAAACAACTTTGGTTGGTGGAAATAATGGATGGTAAATCTATAGATATTTTGGAATTGATGATCATTTACATAATTTTAATGGAAACATTGCATAGTCTAATTGGTCTAAAGTGGGAGCATCTTGTTGCATAAAACTTTAGGAATGAGAACAATGTTAGTGCTAGACCAGCTACATAGAATAGAGAATCCAGAAACTCGTAATGGCTTTAATCATATCCACTTTAAAAAAACCCCAAAAATATTGGTAAAAGCTTTTTCTAAATATATTTGCTTTGGCTACACTATTCAAATTTCACTCAATGATTTCTTTAAAGGATAATTCAAGGCTAGTTTGAGTTATTGAGTCAAAGATGCATCAAATCCCACTAACTTTTTTTCAATGCACCAAATCCTTTTCATTATAAACTACATATATTTAGACAAATGTACACTCACATATACACAATTAAACGCACTTATTCTCTCTCCCTAAAAATAAACACATAACTCCACACATTTCCTCTCTCTAGAAGCCCCACTTCCACCCCCACCCCGCCCCGCCCCGCCCCGCCCCGCCGGAGAATTGTCGAAAATAGTCCATCGAAAAATCTCATCAGAGGCCGCCGGAATTCTGGCCGAAATGTTTCTCTCTTCGTCTATTTCTTTGTTTTTCTGCTCTGCACCAGCGGCACCATCGCCCGGCTGGAGAAGAAGAGTTTTTACCGGAAAAAAAATGGAGGTTTTACAGAACAGTAAATTTATCTGTTTCGGTTTTTTCGTCAAAAAATATTGAATATTGGTGTTGTTTGCTAGATCTTGACTAGTAGATTCCAAATATATAAATTTTGTGAATTTTGGATTTGTAGATTTGAAGTTATAGACTTATTTGATGATTTTTTTTTTTTTGCAAAAAACGTAGTAACAATTGTCAAAGATATTTTTGAGGTGTATTTATCATTTTAATACTTGGAATTAATAAAATAGAACATTTGATATTATTGATTCACTTAAAAAATCTCTTACCTCTTTGACTAAGTCAATGGAACTAGCTAATTATTACCCTTTTATTTATGAATTTCATGTTCATTTGGAATGAGATTGGGGATATCATTGATAAATAAAAGGTAAGAAGAACTCACTGGAATAATATGGAATGAGATTGGGGATATCATTGAAGTTGGCTAGAATCGATCCTGATAGGTTCTGCTATCAACTGAGTTTAGAAATGTTCAATGAAGTAATTCTTGGCGTCAGGGTCATTTTCCAACTATTGATGAGTTTGAATTCTAAAAATAGCCAATTTTCTTCACTTATCTTTCATAGTGGAATGAAAAAACTTTGTATTCAAGACTTCCTCTTTGGGTCATTTTATGTTAGATTTCTGGTGCCACTAGCTTTCTTCATTTCTTAAGTAAAGATTGGCTTCTTCCAAACAAGATTTGCTATAGTCATTCGGATTTTGCTCAAAATTGATCTCCTTGGGCAGTAAATTATCCTTTATATCTCTTACTGTCTGAAACATATCTTTAAAATGGATCTTATTCTCATATGGGAACCCTCTAATTGGGCATTCCAAGATTGATGAACAATTTGGGTAACGCTATTATTAGAGCACTACATGGTTTGAATTGAAATGGGTTGGGACATCCAACTTACCTAAATTTAATTGATAACAAGAGGGGAGCATGATCAGAGCAGTTTTTATTAAGATGGGATATGATTGAGTTGTGGAATTTATAGTACCACGCCATATTAACCAGACATCTATCTAGTCTGGCAAATATAAAATCATTCCCAGTTCTATTGTTGCACTGGGTGAATTTAGATCCAGAGTAAGACACAGTTCGTTACAGCATCATTAAAGTCTTGGACAGAATAAAAGTTAATGCCATTACCTCCAATCTTATCCTCTTGATTAAGAACCACTTTAAAGTTACCTATGATTTGGTGAGGAATGTTGAAAATTACTACTTTGATCCTCTAATTAGTTCCACAGCTGAATCCTCTCACCTCTTGTACATTTTGCATAGACTAGAGTCGGAATAATACGACAACTCAAAAGATTATGATGAATTTTCATACACATGTTTTGATCCTCATTATGCATAAGATTTACTTCAATACCTTCTTTCCAAAAGAACCAAATTTTCTCTAAAACATTGCAAAGGCAGTGATCATAGTTCCAGGTCATTTTATACTTAAATCATTTTCTCCCTACTAATCTGAGGCTCAAGAATAACAAATGCGGGGAGGGCATGTAACTTAAACTTTTTTATTCTTCTAGAGGTGGATTTTTTTTTCCCAACCCCCATGTCATTCTAGCAAATGAATTTAATCATTTAAAAAGACTGGAAGAAGAGTTTGGGATAAGTTTTGTACCTGACATTGTTATTCTTCCAAACATGGGGTCTGATAGGGCTTTCTTAGGAGGATTCCGGTTCTTTTGCTGAAGATAAGACACATGAACTGTTGAAGACTAAATTGATTGAAATATTGGCTTATATTTCTTCTTGGCCGTTTTCCCTAGTTTGCTTGTATTTCTTCAGTTTCCTATCAAGTTTTGCTGTAAAGATCTCTAATTGTTTATGTATAGGGACTGGAATTTTTTGTCTTAACTCTTAGTACGAGGGATAGTCTTTTTCAAATTCTTTGTTCTTTTCACAATATGGGAGATCAGTGGCTCTTAGAGCAATTATAATCAAGGTTCTAAAAAATGCGGGGCGTGATCGAGGCGCGGAGGTCAAACCTTAAGCCTTAGAAGCCTAGGCGGGCCTAGGCGTAAAAAGCCGTGAAAAGGCATTTAGGCCTTTTTAATATATTTTAATATTTTTTTAACCATAACAAGGCTATTAAAGTACTAAAATTGTATATATCATAAAAATATGTCTGAATATTTGCAAATAAAAATACTATTTGATTATTTTGGATAAGATAATGGTCCGGTTTGTAAAAAAATCTTTAAAAGGTAATATCGTTTCACTAAAGCATTGTTGTTTTTAGAGAAAAAGTACGCCTTAAGGGTTTTAACAAGCATAAGGCATCAAAATCTCAAGGCATGGCGTTTCTCCCAAGCCTCAAGCCTAGGCGGATTTTTTAGACCAGTGGTTATAATGATCTACCACAATGTCTTCTTAATTGGAAATCTCACAATTTTTGGTCTTCTCTATGTGTTTAGAAATCAATTTTTGGGGAACACTCGCATTATCCGAAATTTTGGTAAGATCTAAAGCTTTCTAATCATTGGGTGGCTTGACTTATTTACTTTGGATAGGTTTTGAAGGGTTGGGGATTGGTTCTTGAATTATTTCTTGGTCTTCTTTCTCGTGATTAACAATCTCAGTTTTTTTAGGGTATTTTCTTTAATTGGATTGGGTGTATTCTTTGTAGGATTTTTAAATAGGAATCACTAATATCATGACCTTACTTCATACAATGAGTACAATACTTATGAACTTCTTCATAAAAAACTTCCTTCTAGAAACAAGTTTCACCACATCCCATCCAAAGCCTGTTAGGATTTTTCTTTAATATATTTAATTTTGATAACATATCAAAGATCTATAATCAATGAACAGGAGAAAAGAGGGGCTATGGTTTCATATTAACATAAAATTAGAATGCAATATAATGAAAAGAAGGAAAGAGAATATATGTCCTACTACAATCAACTAACAATAAAAGGGAAAGTACTAAAGTACCCTTAATGCTAAATAAAACTCTAATATCCCCCCTCAAACTCACTATGCTGCAGCGAGAAGCATGGAGAGTTTGCCAACAAAAAAATGAAAACGCTAAACTGCATGAGACATCATAATCAAATCATCTATCTGTCCGGAAGAAGAAACAAAATGCAAAGTGATGACGCCATGCGTAAGATTATGACGAGTGATATGACAATCAATCTCAATGTGCTTAGTCCTCTCATGAAAAAAAAGAATTGTGAGCAACTGAATAGCACTCTTATTATCACAGTATATAAGAGTGGGCTGAGAGAGAGAGACACCCATATCTGCAAGTAACCGATGTAGACAAATAATCTCACGAGTAGTAGAAGCCATAGCACAATACTCGTCTTCTGTGGAAGACACAAAAACAACATCTTGCTTTTTGATTTTACAAGAAACAAGAGAATCGCCCAGAAATACACAAAATTCATTAATTGGCTTGCGATCAGTAGCATCACCGACCCAATCGGCATAAAAGTATGCACGTAGCTCCAAAGAAGAGGATGAAGGAAATAAAAGACTCTGAAAGTGAGGGCCCCTCAAATACTGCAATATTCGATGAACAACTGCCTAATGAACCGTAGTAGGGGCAGTAACAAATTTACTAAAAATATGGACTACATGAGCTATATTTGGACGAGTAACAATAAGATAAACCAGACTGCCCATAATAGTGCGATATGAGGTAGGATCAGGCAAAAGAACACCATCATACGGGGAAAGACGAATAGAAAGATCGAGAGGAGTATTAATAATCTTAGTATCAGTGAGGCGAGCACGCTCAAGAATGTTCCCGATGTACTTAGAATGTGAGAGAAGATAACCCTTTGGAGAATGAGCTACCTCAATACCCTAAAAGTAACGTAGATCCTTCATCTCAAAATAACGAGATAATTCAGACTTCAACGCTGTAATTCCACTAACATCATCCCCAATAATAATCATATCATCAACATACAAAGAGACCAGAATACGACCAACCAAGGTGAACCTGATAAAGAGAGGCAAATCAAGCTCACTCGGAAAGAACCCAAGGGAGGTAATCACAGTAGCAAACTTCTCAAACCAAGCTCGTGGTGCCTGTTTGAGACCATATAAGGCTTTCTTAATCTTACAAACTTTACCAGGACCATGAGGAACACCTGAAGGAGGAGTCATATAAACATCCTCATGAAGATCGCCTTTAAAGAACGCATTTCTAACATCCATATGCAATATAAGCCACTAATGAACAAATGCAACAACAATAAGAGTACGGATAGTAGTCAATTTGGCAACAGGATCAAAGGTCTCGTCATAATCGGTACCATATTACTGAGAAAAACCCTGAGCAACTAGTAGTGCTTTGTACCGCTCAACTGACCCATCTGACCTGGTTTTGATTTGATATACCCAACGAAATCTAATTGCTCGCTTAATAGCAGGTTAGGGGACCAAACTCCAAGTATGTGTCTGATGCAAAGTAGAGAGTTCCTTAGCTATAACCTACTGCCAAAGAGGATCAAGAGTTGCCTCTCTATAAGACAAAGGCTCTGAGAGGTAGTGAACAGAGGGTTGAAATGAATAAAAAGAATCCTAATAACAAGAATAAACAAAATCTAGTGACTGAGTAGACTTACATGGACATTTCAGAGAGTGAGAAGGAGGTTCCACTATTTCAGCAGGTGCTTGGGTGGCCACACGAAAAAGGGGAGCATCAGAAACATCAGATGGCAAAGTATTTATATCAATAGGAATAATAGGAGCAGGAGGAACATGGGGTGGCACACTGTCGGTGGTGCAAGGTGCTTGAGATGGCATACTCTCATCATTATCATAGAATGGATCAACATTGAAGATATCATATTTAGTGAGTTCATGACGACTATCGGGAATCAAAATTAAAGGGATATGCTCAAGAAACACAACATGGAGGGATACATATAAGTTTTTAGTAACTGGGTCATAGCAACAATATCCCTTTTGACCCTCACCATAACCAAGAAAGACACAAATAGTTGACTTTGGAGATAATTTGGTACGTTCCACATGAGGTCGAAAAACAAAACAAGTACAACCAAAGACCTTTAAGGAAGAATAATCAGGGGCGGACTCGTACATATTTTCAAAAGGTGACAAACCTAAGCAATGAGAAGTCAGAATCTTATTAATCAGATTGATAGCAGTAAGGGCAACCTCTACCCAAAACTCACTAGGGACATATGCAGATAATAAAAGAGAGTGAGTGGTTTTAACAATGTGACTATGTTTCCTTTCAGCAATATCATTTTGATCAGGAGTGTTAGTACAAGACGATTGGTGAATAGTTCCAACTAAATCAAGAAACTCACATAATTTTTTAGAAGTATATTCACCACCCAAATCGCATCTAAAACATTTGATAATAGTGGAATGTTGAGTTTTGACAAAGGCACAAAATTTATTATAAATATCATAAAATTCCGAACGTCGTCTCATGAGAAAAAAACCAACAGTAATGCGTATAATCATTAATAAAGGAGACATAATAACGAGACCCATATCTTATAATAATAGGATAGGGTCCCCACACATCATAATGAATGAGATCAAAGGGTGCAAAAGTAGAGGAAATACTTTTATTAAACGGTAAAGCTGAAGATTTTGCAAGTTTACAATCGCTACATTCAGAGATATCATGACACTGCAAATCTCCTAATATTCATGTAGTAGCTAAATATTTTAATCGTGACCCAGAGACATGACCAAGATGAGAGTTCCATAAATAATAATTAGACGAATCCTAACTCAAATGAAAAGGATGGCAAGTCAACACTAGAAGCTACAAACATTGGTAAATTGAGTTTCTCCATAATGTACAATCCCCCTGCCTACAGCCTGTCCCAATAACCTTCTGAGATCGTGGATCCTACAAATGACAAAAGGTAGAAGAAAAGGAAACTGAGTAACAGTCCTCACATAGTTGACCAACAGATGTAAGATTCGTGGTAAGCTTAAGAATGTGGTAAACATTAGAGAGAGAGAAGTTGTGTGAGTTAATACTCTCAACACATGTTGAGGGCATGGGAGTACCATCAACAGTCATAACGGGCAACAAAGGAGTGGGACAAAAAGAACCAAAGGAGGACAAATTTGGTAGCATGTGATTAAAAGCGTTGGAGTCTATAATCCAAATACCTGAGGACTTACTTAGTGAAGAGATGGACATAGCATGTGGATATGTGGCAAGAAACTTTTGAAACTTCTCAGTAAGAAAAGACATGGGTGGAGGTGATAATGAAGAACCTGATGCAAATGAGTCTGGTGAAGGTACAATTATTTGAGTATTAGGCTGTGAAGGCCTATACGAACGCTGTTGAGATTGGTTACTGGATTTCCATGTAGAAAACTGTTGTTAAGGTGGATGCCTATTTGATTGTTGTTGTCGTTACAGTGCTAGAAACTTAGGGCACCGAGACTTTCAATAACCCTTCTCCTTATAGTAACTACATTTATCATTGGAAACTCTCGAATAAGGCTTGTTCTGATTACTGGAAATTGGCCGAGAAGAGGCTGTGAAAATCAATGGATTAGGGTCTGAAGAAATTACCTTCACTGACTGAGTCTTAAGACGAATCTCCTCGGCTAACAACTCATGAGCAACAGAATTAACAGTTGGAAGTGGGCTGCAATGAAGAAATGACCCACGAAGACCCTCAAAATCATCGCACAATGGCATCAGAAATTGAACTAGGCGTTGTTCCTCCTTATTGGCAATATATGGTGTAAATGCCTGCAATTCAGCTGACTCGGTGAGAGCCAACTGATCTCAAAGATCCGTCATAGTAGAATAAAACTCCTGGATACTCCATTTTTTCGCTCAATATCGCACTCCAAGTGCAATTTTTTTTGTGAAATTAGATTATGTATACAATCTGCCCAAATGATCCCAAACGTCCTTTGCATAATCATACTTAGCCAACTACATACCTATGGAAGGCACAACGGAGGTGTTGATGAAAGTGATGATTTTCGAGTTGTTTGCTTCCCAAACATCCAATAACTCAGCATTTTTTTCAACATTCGTATTATCGCTAGGCTTACTCAAATTGACATTAATGTAACCCCAAAGCTTCTTCCCCTTGAAAACATTCTTCAAAACATAACTCCAATAGGTATAATTTTTTTCATCCAATGCTTCTTTAATCGATTGCAGTGAATCATCTCTGTGACACGCCTTCTAATTAAATATCGGGTCATCATGACTTTATAAAATTAAAACAGGTTTCCTATATGGTTCATTCTTAGCATCACTGTCGAAAGCCAAATTAAATACTAACCACCTAAGTTAATTAATTCGGTGCCAAACTTTATCTTTCAAATAAATAGGGTAACGGAATAGTTTGAGAACTAAATCAACATTCACAAGATACTAGAATGCAAACCATCAATAGTACGTAAATGCATCAAAGTCATGGCAAATAAACTATAGGCAAAAACTACAACCAAGAAATAATCCACAATCTAACTACTAAGTAAAACTGATACAAAGCTGGAACTGCAATGTAGTCAACTGACAACATGTCTACACGTGAGATACAAAAATGAGATCCTATACTAGATCTGAATGGAAGAGTCGGCTACTCAAAAGTCCTGTCAGCATTTTATAGTGTTACAGCTCCGAATCAATGGAATCAAGTATGCAACCCTTATGTCTTAACACCTGAAAGGTTTTTTGAAAACGTGTACATAGAAAGAGTTAGTACTTAAAACATTTTAAAAATATTTAAAAAGTAATTTATCGCAATTAAAATCGGTTATTGATTACACATGTTTGGTTCGTGCATACTCCCTTGAGTTTTCTCGCCTCTCATCTAATGTACACGCCTAACGTTCCATACTTAGACCACCTAGCTACCATTCCCAACCTATCTCGACTAAAGTATATAATTGATCTTATCAATAACATACTCACCTATACTGCCCATCCAGTATGATTCATTATTCACATACCTCATAATGTCCTTCATTACTTAGGTAACATTCACATATTACATTCAATCATCATAATTAAGTTTCACCACTTAATTTTTAATGTAATTCAGAATTTATCCTTCAACTTCTAATATTAAGTTTCACTACTTACTTTACTATAGATCATCCAAAATCTATTTAATCCTGTAATTAGGTTTCTCTCTACATAATTTACCAATTAGATGTATATATATATACAAGTCTACTTTCGCACATAAGTAGAATATCATGAAGTATATATATTTCATACACAATATATACTTTATTGGTCCGAATAATCGTCGACCCCAATCATCCTATCATTAACATTGGCCCGGATATCCCCCGACCCCAAATTAAATGTTATGCATATGTATATTGGTCCGGTACTCATCGACCCCAATATTTCTCTTCTTCAATTTGGTCTGGATAATCATTGACCCCAAATTGAGCTTTCATGAATTGGTCCGAATAATTATCAACCCCAATACAGAATTTAGCATACTTTAGGTATTCATAAGGCCTCAGTATCAATAGAATATGTATTCACGCAATCAAAATATCTATACTAATACATAATATTTTTCTCTCCAATGTTCACCGTACTTTATCATTTATTTACGAATTTAATTCACTTTCGTAATTATTTAAGTATTCACACAAATCTAAGGTTCTAGTTACCCCTTGTTATATAATAATCCACTAGTTACCATCTTTCCTCTACTGATGTAGATAGTTTCATTAAATTCTCATAATTCTTTATCCATCTCTTAGATTAATTACGAATTACTTTAACCAATTCCATTCCTATCTTAATTCTCTCTCTAAGATGAAGTCGTACTCCCATTCATAGGCCTATTATAAATTAATAAGTCTCCCAATATTATTTTCACCAATACTTAAGGATTTTTACACCACGTCCATTTAGGAATACAAGAGAAAAAGGAAAATTTAAAAATTCAGAGCACTGAACCGATCTGGCTCCCAGGACCGGACCAGACCATTTTTTCTGTAAGTTCTTTCTCTCTGTTTCACAGCAGCATTTTACACCATTATTGATTCACTCAAACCTCAAAATTCTTCAACAAATTTACATCTGATTATTCCTAACTATTTCTACATGAGTTGGGATGATTTCTAATGTTTCAAACATATAAAAACTTCACTGAAATCAATCAACAATGAATTAAACCCTCAAACTCTTCCATGCTCTAGTTTTGTGTTCATCCATTACATTCAATTCAAAACCCAGGTTTAAATTCGTAGTAATAATCAAAACTCTTATGGTTTAAAATTTGATATAAACCCTAACTACATGCAATTTCAACCAAACATGAAATCAATTGGTGTTTTTCATTAAAGGTTTTGAAATAAATTCAATCTATTCATGAAATCCCTACACATAGGTATTATAACTTCAATTCGATTTGTAATAAACACTTGCCTTTGATTGATTAATCGGATTTTGTGGTTCTTGGTTGATGGTTGATTGATTCTCCTCCAATCTTCCTTTCTAATTGCCTTGTGGTGCAAGAAACCCTTCACTAACTTCACAATTCTCTCCTTAAGCTTTAGGAAAATGGTTCTCTCTTTTCTCTAATGGCCTCTCTAATCTTTTGTGTTATGATCCATAAACCCAATCTATAAATATCAGATATATAGATCTAAATTTCTTAGGTCCCTTGACCTCTTTTTGAAAAATGATCGAAACGCCCGTAATAGGTGCCGGTTTGGTGTAAAATTGAACTGGGACCCAAACTATACTTTTGGGTACACTATTTCGACTATTTTGACCCATCTGGAGTCATCCGGGACTTATAAATTCTCATCCGAGTCACTTCAAATATATTTCTCATTTCTCACCTCAGAATAGTCTACATGCGACTCCTAGTGAGATAAACTAGAATACACACATATCACTCGTTATGCCGTATAATAATAATCATTTATTATTTACTATTCCCACTTAGTAAATTTCATCAGAATATTAATCTTTATCTATCTCTCGATTAATATTAAAAATCATATTTATTAAATAAATCACATTAAATTACTTCACTCGCGTAATTTAAATAAAACATATTTTTCTGAATTAATTTAATGAAAAATACGTAGAAATACGGGGTATTATAATCCCTTTCATAAGCCATTGCGAAAATAAATAATCAAACAATACCCAAATGTAAACAAATCGAACGAATTAAATAATTAATCAAATAAACAAGAGGGAAAATAATGATCAATACCTTCGAAAAATCAAGCGAACAGAAAAAGTACCTCTGAAAATGTTAGATCCGCGGACGATGTTAATGAGATTAAGATTTGATCCCGCTCTTATACCATGATAACATATCAAAGATTTACAATTAATGGAAAAGGGAAAAGATGGTCTAAGGTTTCATATTAACATAAAACTAGAATGTAATACAATGAAAATAAGGAAAGAGAATATAAATCCTACTACAATCACATAGCAATAAAAGGGAAAAATACTAAAGTACCCTTAATGCTAAATAAAACTCTAATAAATTCAACACGAACTCTTGCTAGGCTTGGTCTATTGAAAGAAAATATTAAGGCTTCCATTCTCAATGGTTTTCCCACCAGTTGTGGGATGGAGTATACAGGACTTTTGGTAAAAAAACTAAGATGGGAGTTGGGGAAAGATAACCTATACAGGAGTGATAGGGCTCTCCTCATTAGGTCTAAAATTTGGCGTCCATTTACAAATCCTCATGGGAAACTTAGTTACGAACCATTGAACTTGTAGCCAAGTTAGAATTAAACCATCTTCACATTTGAGTCTTATGATGATATGTTTAGGACCAATGAAGCCTATGTTGTATGCAACTCTAAGGGAAAAGGTTGGGAAGGTTTTACAAATGATATCTATAGATGCTTTACCTTGAGATAATTCTAATGCCACAACAAGTTTAAAAGGTTTTGAGAGCATTTGGATATCTATATAAGTGAATTGTTTTGTTGGTTCTCCTTTGAAAATTGATAGTTCTTTAACAAGGAGTTCTTCCATGGAAGATGAAGCTACAACACATGCGAAGGATTTAGTCCATAGATTAGGATGAGATGGTGGATCTGGTGGTTTTGGGTTTAAATACCCTATTATCACAGGGGTTATGTAAGAAAAACTTTTTTTAAACATTGAGGTTGTGTCCATATGTTTATGGGTTTTTATATTTGATGAAATGCTGATAAGAGATAATTTCAGTTGGACATTGGAATTTAATAATTGATTTTTACACACGATTGAATTTTTTAATATACTGTCCAGAATAATACGCAAGAAATCATGAACAAGTCCGTTAATGACAATTTGATCAAATTATGTTGTATTTGGGTTTGTTCAAATTTCTTCGTCTCTATTATTATTTGTGTTCATGTAAATATGTATGTTGATTGAAATCTAGAATCAATTGTGCTTTGCCATTCAGTACTTTCTCCGGTCTAAAATGATTTAGCTAGGTTTCAGTCAAATTGATTTGATTCAAAATTCCAATAGTGAAAAGGATTAAATTGGTTAACGATTAAATTATGACCATTTTTTCTATTTTAAATTCATGTCAATAAAAATGGGGTATACTATTAAAAACTTATGTTCAAGTGCTCAATGGTAAGCCCCATGTGAAAAATAAATTGTCATTTTCTTTAACCTTTTTAGCACAAAACGTGATTAACAATAGAGGTGACCCGCTTATCTACCCTGCTCCATCATTTTCTAAATAAATTCACTCATTTTTATTAGGGTTGAGATTTAAGAGTGCTTTTGTTATAGTTCACTTGATAACAATTTTATTTTTAAGTTTTAACTTGATTACTATTGTTTATTGTGTGAATAATAGTTTTGTTGTACAGTTTATTATGACATGCATAATTTTTTTCTTTAATAATTTACTTCTTTTAACACTTTGTAAACGTATAGTTGTTTGTATTATTCCTTTAATAATTCTATTTTATTGTGTCTACTTCATGTAATGAAATATTTTTACTCGATGGTTCTCCAAATTAGGCTTATTCATTAGGAAATGATTTTTAAAATAATTTACAATTTCTTTTTTAGGAAAAAAAGTTTCTACCAATTTTGAAAAAGATGAATTTTAATTTTTGATTATTTAGGTCTTGCTTTAAATATAAATAATTTCAGACTTATTTAATTATTCATTTAGTATCAATCTTTTACATTTGACAACATTTTTAGTGGAATATATATTAAATTATATTTAGCAATTGAATTACACCTGCGCGGGCTTCCATCTAGTTGGATTTACAATTTTCGTATTTGAACTTACATAATTTAATTAATAAATTGTTAAATTATATATTGGGTTTTGGGTTAATAATAAAGTAATTGGGCTAGATAGATGGGGTATTAGGGTGAAACCCCAAAGTTAAGTTATTCTTTAGTGTATTTTTTGGAAAACAAAATTAGGGTTTAGGGGTTCATTCACGTGGGAAAATAAATTTTGATTTGATTTTGGGATGCAAGAGTATAACAACGATCACAGCAGTTTTTGGGCCGGACTGCAGGGCTCCTATCACAACTGTAGGTAAAACACATAATGATTATGGGTGTGTTAATTTGCTAGCCTCTCACGGCTAGGTTGCATGGCACACTATTAGGTTCTCTTTTATAACTTTTAAGTCACATAATTTAGGTTGTTTCACAACATATTTCTATCAAATACTCTCTCCGCCTCTAAACAAAACACTAGTTCTCTACATATCTTCAACCAATTTTACCAACAAATCCATTAAAAAATTACCCAAAGCTTAAACACAAGATTTAGAAGATGTCAAATCTAAAGGGATGGATTAACTCAAGTGATTCAAGTTTTTGAAGAATAAATGTTCTTTTTAAAAGAACATTCCTCAGTTAATCAACTCATTGATTTTCTTCAATTAAAAGGCAACTTATCATTCTAATCTTCTCCTTTTATAATATAAATGCTAGATTCATCTTAACTAAATTATTAGGTTTAAAATTGAGTAAATAGAATTAGGTGTTTCATGTTACCTCATACGTTTCCCTTTATATTGAAATTGAAATAGGTTCTGCATGTCTAAATCCATGATTAGTACTTAATTGTTAAAATTACTAATCGCTCATATTAATAATTAATGATTTTCATATTAGGGTTTTGGTAAATGGAAATTATCTTAATAATGGATTAGGCTTGTAAATTGATTAATATCCCATGCTATAATTAGGTTGCTATTGGAAGTTTATCAAAGGCTATGTAAGACTTGTGCATCTAGCATCCCATGTATTACCTTTTAGTATAAATGCCTAAGAAATGGAGAGTAATGTCTAAGGGTTATCAAATAACCCTTAGTTCTATATGTATCATATAAATGATTATTACCACATGATGTGTAAATTTATTATTCAAATTGGAAACTATCTTACATGATAATCAACTAGGAATTAGGACTGGAACATGAAAATAACCTTGCTAATATTATTGGAACTGCATTTGGATATAATTGGATTAAGATCTTAACATTTACTTCATAAATTATTGGAATTTTAATTAGTGAGTAATTGTCTTAGATTGTTATTGAGAATGTAAAAATGGTTCATATAGTGGGTTAATTGTTGTTGTCTTGGTATTTGCTATTGTAATTATTAAACTTTATTATTACACCTTATAACAGTTTACGTATTTATTTTTAGAGTCTAAATGACTACCTAATCTAGACATAAGTGTATAAGGGGGTTCTTTATTTGGATTTCATTTATGAGATGTCCCGCGCTTCTAGTCTAAAGAAGGTCAGAAGTTGGCATCGTAGGGAGTATACAAATAAGATTTACCCCTCAGTAAAAGATTTAATGGGTGAGAACCCCCCACGTTGCTTAGGTTTATATATGAAATTATTATACATTCCAATTTTATGTAATTCTCTAATATAAGTGATAATTGAAAATTAGATTGGTATTATACGATAGGTGGGGTAAGATGAATATTTTGACATTATAACTTGTGTAAGAGGTAATTGTGGAATGTCGAATGATATATTGGTAATTATAATAATATTTAATTGAAAATAACATATTGAGATGATTATATGATGATGTGCTGAGAGAGGACACCTTATGCATGTCTGTTATGGTAGTCTAATTAGTCAAGATGGTGTGACACCCTACATAATCAAATACCGCGTGATCAGTCATTTATTAAATTAAATAAGAATATCCGGTTGGTTCAGATTATGCATCACTGTCGAAAACTTAATAATTAAATACTAACCACCTAATATTGAAAAGGTTGATGTCAAAATTTTATCTTTTAATTAAAGTAAAACTAGGTTAACGAAATAATTAAACATTCACCATTCACATCCATCTCATATGATAGGAAATAACTGCAATAATAAATGAATCTAGAGAAAATATTTCCAGTCTAAGTCCCCAATACAATAATCCAATAGAAATAAACCAACGACTGAATGAAGTAAACAACTAAATCCAAAATCTCTGAATATCTGAATAGAAGAGGGGCAACATGCCCTAACAGATAAAATAACTCAAAAGGAAGAAATAATAGACATAGAGGCGTCTACTACCGAGGCCCTGTAATTTCCACAATAGCTACAGCTCGTCGAGTGAATGGAACTCCTATGCTTGGTGTCCCTGTGGCTGGGCACCTAAAATAATTTGACAAGAAAAAGAGATTTGCAGAAAATGGGTCAGAGCCGGAGTTGAAAACAATTTAAAAATCAGTGAGTGCTTAAAATGAGTTTATAGCACATATATTAATCATGTTAGGTTATCGTACTCACTTGACATGATCACCTCTCATCTAATGTGCACACCTAACATTCCATCAAATCCTACTAGTTTCTATTCTCATGCTAACTAGTCCTTTCTCATCTAACATCCAAATTATAGCTCATTATTATTCCCTTGTATTTCCCTCGCAATATATATAGTACCCATAGTTAATTCCTCTTTAAAATTGATAAGCGCCTTTTTAACTTAATATAGATAAAGTGTTCACCAACTTAATTCATTTCTGATTTCATTGATGTCAACTTAATTCACACAGTTGATGGTATCACAAGTACACACACACGCGCGCGCGCACACACACACACACACACACACACACACACACACACACACACACACACACATATATATTCAATACTGCACCCCGAGACACAACTACGGTGTATGCATACTCTATTATCATGTCCTCATGCATCGCTCATTGCATAAGGGACCATAGGTTCAATCTCTCGCGAACCATCGAAATAAACACATATATTGGAGGCGAACATAGTTCCAAGCCGATGGGCTACGCACATACCTACGCACCTATACGACCGTTATCACTATCATTCTCACAGATAGCCCATACCTAGGTTCTATGCTCTAGTGGTATAAATCAAAATCACACCCGAAGTCTCTTCAAGGCATGATTGTCCACAACGCGCAATCTCCGCTTGATAGCAAGCAGCGTAGGAATGTCGTAAAAATAATAGTTCAATCAATAAGTATACACACAACTTAATATATTCATCAGGTATTCACGCAGCCTAAGTTCTCGAATTTATAAGTAGTATATTCGTCCCTACTACCCACAATACTTTAAGTGTATGATTACCTCTCTATAGTATCTACTCTTTAAGGTTCTCTCATTCTAACCCATTCCCTTAGTAGTTACACAGTTTCTCTCAGTACTAAATTATGAAAAGAAGCTACTCTATAATAACGTGGGTCATATTCTCTCACTTAAAGGAACTTAGAAGGATTATTAACTCATTTGGGCTAAAATAGGAGTTTTTGAAATCTCGTTAGAACCTGGGGATTCTCATTCGAACGAGGTCGTTCGAACGAGTTTCTCACTTTGAACCAACTCTAAAATCTCATTGGAATTCTCGTTCGAATGACCTGGGCATGTCTTCAAACGAGAATTTTGAGAGCTTCCTGTCTTGCAAACATTTCATTTTTCCCAGTGCATTCAACAACCAAAGCACTTCAAACTCATTCTAATCCAAATTTGACAACTCTAAACCATATCCCCTAGTATTAGAAACGTTTCCCATATGTTTTCAACATCAAATCCCTAAAATTATAACATAAATTTTGATTTATTTCTCAAATCTTCAACCAGCCCTAAATTAACATAACCTCCATTAACAACCATTTAATCCCATATTTAATTTCGTGAATACAACATATAAAACCCATAATTTTCATACCCAAAACATTGGTTATTCGACTACATGCAAACCTATACTCCCAATTAAAGATTTATACCTAGTTTCAATCCAAAATTCACAATATCATGGTTATTCCATTAACTACATTAACATGAATCATATATGCTCTAAAAATTCAGCAAGATAAACACATGCCTCTTTGTGAACTTCTGATTCACTAGATGAAATTGGTATAGGGGTGATCTGCTCTTCACAATCTGCACGTTGGTGTAATTTTTGGTGTGAAAGCTTGAGTCTTTATCCATGGGATCCTATGGAGTTCTTCTTCTTCCTCTTTGGTTCTCTCTCTCTCTCACGTAGCTTTGGAAACTCACAGATAGACTATTACCCATGTACTCTTCCTTTTTAATTTTCTATTTTCGTCCATTTTAATTCCCCCAAACCTCAAAAGACTAAAATACCCCTACGGGGTCTCGGTTTGGTCTAAATTGCCCCAAAACCCAAATAAAACACCCGCGTAGAGTTTTCTGACTATCTCGACCCTTTAGGACTCATCAGCGCACTCGAAATGGTCATAAGAGTTACTTAAAAATAAATTATCTTTTTAACCCAATAAAGTAGTACCAACACGACTTACATGCGTGTCCCAACTAAATATATTGTAACTGCCGTATTTTTCACTCCCGGCCATAATAATATTTTTCTTAATCATATATTACTTTACTCGCTAAGTAATATTCAACATAATTATCATCAATAAATATTAACTCTGATGACTCTAGTAATTATTTCATTTAAATCCAGATTAATTATAAATAATTTTCTCCATTAATTTAATTAATCATAATTCCATAATTAAAATGAAATCCATAAAAAATACGGGGTATTACATACTTCCCCCTTAATAATGGAATTTCTCCCTGAGATTTAGAAAAGAACATAATACAGATGTACCTGGTTGGAATAACTCTGTATATTTATCCCGCATATCATCCTCACACTCCTAGGTAGACTCCTCTACATTATGATGTTGCCACTGTACTCGTACTAACAGCACTATCTTTGACCTCAGTTTCCTCTCACTACGGTCTAGAAACGCAACTGGCCCTTCCTCGTAGGAACTATTGGGCTGTAGATCAATCTCTTCTAAGGCAATATGAGTGTGGGCCAAGTCATCGTGAAGATATTTCCTCAGCGAGGAAATATGAAACACATCATGAATCCTATGCAGGTGCTTCGGTAACCCAAGTCTGTAAGCTACTGGCCTAATTTGCTCAATAATATGGAATGGCCCAACATATCTAGGTGCCAACTTCCTTTTCTTCCCAAATCGAATAAACCCCGTCATAGGATATATTCATAACAACACCTGATCCCCCACACTGAACTCCCTAAAGAACCTTTTAGCATCGACGTAACTCTTCTTCATATCCTGAGTAACCCGAATGTGACTCCGTATCAACTCAATCATACCTGAGGTGTCCTGAATTACCTTCGGACCAAGTATCTTGTTGTCCCCCACGTTAAGCCAACATGCTGGGGAACGACAAGGTCTACATATAATGCCTCGAACGGATCCATGCTAATGGTAAATTGGTAGGAGTTATTATAAGCAAACTCCACCAGTGGAAGAAACTGCTCCCATCCCCCTCCAAAATCAAGGATACACATCCGCAACATATCCATTAACATCTGATTCGTCCTATCTAGATGCCCGTCCATCTGCGGATAATAGGCCGAATTCAATCGTAACTCCGTACCCATGGCATGGTGGAAACTTTCCCAAAATCTGGACACAAAAATCTATAATACCCTGTAATTTTGAGGGCTTTATTTATGAATATGGTATATAATTTTCATAATATTATTATTTTATTAATAGGGATATTGATATTATATTTATTTTTATTTTAAGTGAATCGAATATTTAAATTGAAATTTAATTGGGTTTTGGACATTTTGTAATGGTTTAAATATGTAAAGTTGACAATTTTGAATTAAAGGGCAATATAGTAATATAGGTTAGCATAGGAACCAAGCTAGGGTTTGAGAGAGGGGTTATATAAGTAATATTATGAGTGATTACCAGGAAAGGGAGATGAAAAAGAGAGGCCAAAAAATGAAATCTAAAGAGGCAAAAACGAGTGGAATGGGAAGAGCCCATTTGGAATGTTTAGATCTTCTTTTTTAGTGCATTCGAATGAGATTTGAGAAAAATCCAAAACATAGACCTGACTCAATTTTTCATCTAGAATTAAAATCTTAAGTTAGATTGGAGATTAGAATAATTTTTGTATCTAATTTTTATAGGTTCTTAAAATAGGACTATTTGGAGTTATCTCGTGTTGGGGCTAGAACGTGAATTGATTATTTTTGCAAGAGGAACATGATGGTGTGATCATAGTTTGAAGCTGAATTTATGTGATGATTCATGTGATGATTTTGAGGTATGGGGTTTTACACAATATGCTTCTTTAAATCTCGAGAGTTTATTCCGTTGATTTCTTATTAATTGAACTCATATTTGAATTGATAAATTCACTGAAATCTGGAAAAATAATTGTTGAATTATTTTGATTCATGTGGCATCATTGTATTGTTGTTGAGAATGTTATCATGAGATTTTAATATGGCATGGGGGTTGGACACACACCAAAATTCCTACTTCCCGGGCAATGTCTTGATAAATGATATGCAGATGGGGTGAGGCCTGGTGACCCGATTAATGTGTTGTTAAGAAATATATTGATAAATGCTTTGAGATTTGCATTTGATTTGAATATTTGTACTCGTGTTGTTACATTTTATTCATCGCTAACATATATTTGTTGAGCATCTTTCATGTCGTATTGTGTACTTCCCCATATTTTCTTTTAGTTGGTAGGTTAGCGTGGATTTGAGCGCTATGGACCAATTGGGATGATTTTAGCGTGGATTATTTTGAGAGGAATATTTTTTGGAAGACTTGTATTGATTTATTTTGATGTATAGAGCATTAAAGATTTACTTTAGTTGTATTTATTCGAGAGAATATTGTTGTATTGAATTTGAAGAATTGAAATTAGTGGTTTCTCTTGTTTTATTGTGGGAATTATTTAGATGCTCTATACCTTGATTTTGATGGGTTTAGTTTAGTTTTATCGCAATAGTACGTCGCGTGTCTCTTTTCGGGCGCTCAAGGTGTTACAAAATCTTGTCCCGGTCGGACACAATATCAAGGGGCACCCCGTGGAGTCTCACGATCTCAGTAATGAAGATCTGAGCATACTTCCCCGTAGTATAGTCGGTCTAGACTAGAAGAAAATGATCTACCTTGGTCAATCGATCCACAATCACGCATATGGAATCATGACCCCTCTGTTATATAGGCATCCCTATGATGAAATCTATGTAAATGCTCTCCCATTTCCACGTAGGGATTTCTAATGGCTGCAGTAATCCTCCCGGTCTCTGATGGTCTATCTTCACCAGTTGACAAATGGCCCACTTCAACACAAACTCGGAGATGTCCTTATTCTTGCCACTCCACCAATACTGTCTCCTCATATCATGGTACATCTTATCCCCTCCGAGATGTATCGCAAATTGTGAACCGTGTGACTCAGCCATCACTGCATGCCGTAGCTCCTCCCTCTCTGGAACTACTAGTCTGTCATTAAAGTGTAAACCCCCATTCGAGCTCACGAAGAAGGAATCTGCTCCCTCGGTTAGAAGCAGGATAATCCGATACTGACTGAAGGAATTCGCTACCTGAGCTTGTATCACCCTAATAACTATCTCTGGTGTAATCATCATCACCGACATGAATGAGCATGCAAATACCTCCTGGTGTTCGAGTTCTTTCCAGTTTTCCTTCCACACCTCGACCACCTCATTTATTGGCCTATGGCTTAATGTGTCTGCTACCACGTTAGCCTTATCCAGGTGGTAATGGATGTCGAACTGGTAGTCCTTTATAAATTCAATCCACCTCCATTAGCGCATATTCAGCTCCCGCTGCGTGAACAGATACTGCAATGACTTGTGATTCGTGAACATGTGAAATTTCTCCCCCAAGAGATAATGTCTCCATATCAGCAATGCAAACACGACTTCCGCTAACTCCAAGTCATTGGTAGGGTAACTCATCTCATGAGGCTTAAGATTATGAAAAGAATAAGTAATCGCCTTATCCTCATGCTGAAGCACACCCCCAACTCCTATTAAGGATGCATCGGTATAAAGTAGGTATTCCACCTTTGGCCTGGGTAGGACTAGAAATGGCGTTGAACTCATCTTGTCCTTCAGGTTGTCAAAAGCCAACTGGAAGGCATCATTCCATATAAATGGCACCCCCTTGAGAGTCAAGTTTATCAACGAACCCGCTATCTTTGAGAATCCCCATATAAACCGTCTGTAGTATCCTGCCAGCCCCAAGAAACTACGTATCTCTGTCGGCGTCGTGGGCTCTCCCCACTCCCTCACCGCTGACTCCTTCCGTGGATCTACCGATATCCCGTTCGCAGAAATGATGTGCCCCAAGAACTGAACCTCTCTTAGCCAGAACCCACATTTCTTATTTTTGGCATATAACTCGTGCTCGCGTAGAGTCTGTAAAACCATCCTCAGATGCTCGGCATGCTCCTCCTCAGTCTAGGAATAAATCAGAATGTCATCAATGAAGACAATGACGAACTGATCTAATAACTCTATAAACACATCATTCATCAAGTTTATGAAGACTGTCGGTGTATTGGTTAGCCCAAATGGCATAACCCTGAACTCGTAAGATCCATACCTCGTCAGAAAAGAAATCTTAGGGACATCCTGCTCCTTAATACGTAACTTATGGTACCCCGACCTCAAGTCTATCTTTGAAAAATAAGAAGCTCCCCTCAACTGGTCGAATAGGTCATCGATTCATTACAACGGATATTTATTCCGTATCCTGATCTTATTCAACTCTCGGTGATGAACATAATCGTAGAGACCCATCTTTAGTATTTACAAACAGCACGGGAGCACCCCAAGGCGAGGTACTCCTACGGATGAAACCCTGACCTAATAACCAATCGATCTGATCTCGTAGCTCCCTCATCTCTGTAGAGCCATACGATAAGCTGTACGGGTTATCGACCGACCGCCTGGCACCAAATCTTTCACGAACTCTATCTCCCTGCTGGGCGGTAATCCCGGTATGTCCTAAAATACATTAGCAAACTCACGAACAACATGAATCAAATTAAGAGATATTACCACTCCCGTAGAGGTCTCCTCCTCTATATAATATAAATGGGTCAATGAACCTCCCTTAGGACGAGGCATCGCCACCAAAAACATCTCCTGACCCGGTATGGCAAACACAATACTACGACTACAGAAATCAATCATAGCTCTATACGTAACTAGCCAATCTATCCCTATAATATCGTTATACTCGTACATCTCTAAGACAAGCATATCGTCCGATAAAATCAATCACCCAATCTCTATGCCCATTCCTCGACATATAAAGAATATCAAATACCCATAACCCATCAATGAGTCTATAATAGTAACTGTGCAATTTTTCGTGTCTAACAACCCCGTGGTGCATGTAAAACTAGTGGCAATGAAACTATGTGAAGCTCCCATGTCAAATAATATCTACCCCATAGTCCCCTGAATAAAAAGCATACCCTCAACTGCGGGCGGGTCCTGATGAACAACGACCTGATAGACGTTGTAGACACGACCATACTGTAGTTATCCCTATTACATAGGAGCTGCTGGAATAGCTGGCAAAGATGGTACCTGGGGTGGTGCTGGGACGTCAGCTAGACATATCGGTCAGTGCGGCTCTTGACGACCGCTCTGCTGCTGTTGCTTCTGCGGGGCTCTGACCCTTTGAGGATAATCCTAGCAATTTATGGCCAGTGTTGCCACAAGTAAAGCACCTCCTTGGAAAGTGTCCTCCCCTCTGACCATGCTATCCTCGACCCTGATGTCCGTTACCACCCCTCCCCTGGCCCTGTTGGAAACATTGTTACCCCTGTCTAAAACCTCCTTCACTTTTCTAAAGTCTCCAGAACAAAATCTCTTAGCAAGGTCCCCCTGATGGGAACTCTGTTCACCCTGTCGGACCTATCCTTGGGTTGTTGGTGCCCCACTGGCACTACTTCCTCATGTCCGGCCCTGCTGGCTGGACCCCCTGACTCGTTTGCTTCCCTACTAATGGAAGCGGTGGTCCTGACAATGTAGTAGGGAAATATTAACCACATCATAATAAGTGGTCAATGAAAGGTTCCCTAACAGATGCTGGCGAATCCTCTAAGTCAATCCATCCATAAACCTATGGATTTTCTTTTCCTCTGTCTGTATCTCATCTAGCACTAGATTTAGAAGATCAGTAAACTCTTCCTCATGCTCAGCAACTGTCTTCCCTTCCTATTTGAGGTTTAACAGCTTCCGCCTCATCTCAGTCTGTACAACGAAAGGGATGTACTTGCGATCAAATCGCACCCAGAAATCTCGAATAGTCAAGTTGTCTCTCTCCTCTACAGTGGTAGTGGACTCCCACCACTGTAGCGTTTCCCCCACCAACTTAAAAGTATCCAAAATCGTCTTTTACACATCTGTACACTCATGCATCCTCAAGTGTCTCTGTATATCCTTATTCTATTGGCTCTCCTTTACTACATCAGAACTCCCTGTGAAATTTAGAGGGTGTGCGTTCTAGAAGGCATCTTTGACACATTCCCAAGTAGAAGGAAAAGAGTGAAATAGTGTTGGAGCCACTACTGGTGCCTGTGGTGGGGCCTTTTGTACCACGGCTAATGATGCATTCACCGCTTATGCCACAATAGCGATAACTTCCACAACATTCATCGTACCCTGGGCCAGAGCTGGCTCAGGCTCGAGCTGGGTATCCCTATTGAATCGTTGTGCACGTCTAGGAGGCATCTAAAAAAAGAGAGAATCTTTATAAGTCCATAGAAATTCTCTCAAATAGCTGAAGACGTAGAATGCACAATTAATGCATACAATAGTTTTAAATATTGGGATCTATATCAAAGAAAGCTACGTGAAAAGCATAATAAATTGTACAGATCCTAAGGACTGTAGAACTTGTTGCTCTGATACCACCTGTGACACCCCGTCTAATAAAATACCGGGTGATCAGTCCTATAATAAATTAAATCAGAATATCCAGTTGGTTCAGATTATGCATCACTGTCGAAAACTTAATGATTAAATACTAACCACCTAATATTGAAAAGGTTGATGTCAAAAAAATTTATCTTTAAATTAAAGTAAAACTAGGTTAACGAAATAATTAAACATTCATCCATCTCATATGATAGGAAATAACTGCAATAGTAAATGAATCTAGAGAAAAAATTTCAAATTTAAGTCCCAAATACAATAATCCAACATAAATAAACCAACGACTGAATGAAGTAAACAACTAAATCCAAAATCTTTGAATATATGAATAGAAGAGGGACAACATGACCTAACTGAAGAAATAACTCAAAAGGAAGAAATGATAGGCATAGAGGCGTTTACTACCAAGCTCCTCTAACTTCCACAGCAGCTACAGCTCGTCGAGTGAATGGAAATCCTATGCTTGGTGTCCTTGTGGATGGGCACCTAAAATAATTTGACAAAAAAAGGGATTTCAGAAAATGGGTCAGAGCCCGAGTTGAAAACAGTTTAAAAATCAGCAAGTGCTTAAAATGAGTTTATAGCACATATAGTGATCATGTTAGGTTATTGTACTCACTTGAGATGCTCACCTATCATCTGATGTGCACGCCTAATGTTCTATCAAACCCGACTAGTTTCTATTCTCATGCTAGCTAGTCCTTTCCCGTCTAACATATAATTATAGCTCATTATTGTTCCCTTGTATTTCCCTCGCAATATATATAGTACCCATTTAAAATGGATAAGGGCCTTTTTAACTTAATATAGATAAAGCGTTCACCAACTTAATTCATTTCCGATTTCATTAAGGTCTAGTTAATTCACATAGTAGATGGTATCACAAGTGTGTGTGTGTGTGTGTGTGTGTGTATATATATATATATATATATATATATATATATATATATATATATATATATATATTCAGTACTACACCCCAAAACACTGCTGCAGTGTATGCATACTCTGCTTTCATTTCCTGATGCATTGCTCATTGCATAAGGGACTATAAGTTCAATATCCCGCAAACCATCGAAACAAACACATATATTGGAGGCGAACATAGTTCCAATCCGATGGGCTACATGCATAACTATGCACCAATACGACCGTCATCACTATCATTCTCATAGATAGCCCATACATAGGTTCCATGCTATAGTGGTATAAATCAAAATCCCAAGGCATGATTGTACACAACGTGCAACCTCTGCTCAATAGCAAGTAGCGTAGGTATGCCATACACATAATAGTTCAATCAATAAGTATACACACAACTTATTATATTCATTAGGTATTCACGCAAATTTAGTTCCCGAATTTATATGTAGTATATCCGTCACTACTGTCCACAATACTTTAACTGTATGATTACCTCTCTATCATATATACTCTTTAAGGTTCTCTCATTCCAACCCATTACCTTAGTAGTTACATAATTTCTCTCACTACTAAATTATGAAAAGAAGCTACTCTAGAATCGTGTAGGTCTTATTCTTTCGCTTAAAGGAACTTAGAAGGATTATTAACTCATTTGGGAAAAAAATGGAGTTTCTGAAATCTTATTAGAACCTGGGGATTCTCGTTCAAACGAGTTTCTGACTTCGAACGAACTCTAAATTCTCGTTCGAACCAGGTCGTTCGAACGACCTGGGCAGGGCTTCGAACAAGAATTCCAAGAGCTTCCTATCTTCCGAAAATTTCATTTTTCCCAATTCATTCAAGAACCAAAGCACTTCAAACTCATTATAGTCCAAATTTAACAAATCTAAACCATATCCCCTAATATTAGAACACTTTCCCATCCGTTTTTAACATCAAATCCCTAAAATTATAACATAAATTTTGATTTATTTCTCAAATCTTCAACCAACCCTAAATTAACATAATGTCCATTAACAACTATTTAATCCCAGATTTATTTTCATGAAAACAACATATAAAACCCAGAATTATCATACCCAGAACATTGGTTATTCAACTACATGCAAACTTATACTCCCAATTAAATATTATACCCAATTTCAATCCCAAATTCATAATATCATGGTTATTAAATTACCTACATTAACATGAATCATATATGCTCTAAAAATTCAGAAAGATAAACACTTTCCTTTTTGTGAACTTCTAATTCGCTGGATGAAATTGGTATAGGGGTGATCCTCTCTTGACGATCTCCGCGTTGGTGTAATTTTTGGTGTGAAAGCTTGAGTATTTGTCCCTAGGCTCCTATGGAGATCTTCTTCTTCCTCTTTGGTTCTCTTTCTCTCTCATGTAGGTTTGGAAACTCATAGGTAGACTATTACCCACGTACTCTTCCTTTTTAATTTTCTATTTTCTTCCATTTTAATTCCCAAAAATCTCAAAAGACTAAAATACCCCTCCGGGGTGTCGGTTTGGCCTAAATTACCCCGAAACCCAAATAAAACACCCGAGTAGAGTTTTCTGACTATCTCGACCCTTTCAGAATTATCGGTGCATTCAAAATAATCATACAAGTTACTTAAAAATAAATTATCTTTTTAACCCAATAAAGTAATACCGACACAACTTACATGTGCGTCTCAACAAGTATATTGTAAGTGCAGTATTTTTCACTCTCGGCCATAATAATATTTTCTTAATCATATATTAATTTACTCACTAAGAAATATTCAGCATAAATATCATTAATAAATACTAACTCTCGTCATCTCAACTGAACTCAACAAAGCCTTTTCCCAATTATTTGGGGTCGACAAATACTAACTCTCGTCATGCTAGTAATTATTACATTTAAATCCGAATTAATTATAAATAATTTTCTCCATTAATTTAATTAATCGTAATTCCATAATTAAAATAAAATCCTTCAAAAATAAGGGGTATTACAGATGGAACACAATATTATGTGTTGTACCCTATATGAGCGGTGGGCTCATGCTAGTGAATGATGGGTTTGGATACAAAGGCATTTTTATATTTGTGTCACTCATATTTTGTGGGCCCATGTGTGACACCCCATAAAATCTAAACTAGGTTGATCAATTCTGAAATAAATAATATACGAGTCTAAAATAATTGGATATCATTCTAAACATGACTAGAAATAAAACTAAATGCATAAATCAAGTAGCTGAATCATAATAAAGGTGAACCACATAATCTCCGATGCTAAACCAAACAACAATAATAGAACAATCGCATAATTATAACTGACTCATAAGAAAATCCCACACCAAATGTAATAGTAATACCGAGTCAATACTATTAAATCCAAGGTGATGTACTGGGGTGTATAAAGGAGTCATACAATAAGGGGGTTTTGATAGATGGGAGGTAGTTAGAAATAGATTGATAAAAAAATCAATTTCTCGAGGTGGGGGTATTTCGGGTAAATCTTTAGGAAACGCATCTTTGTATCTAGTCAAGATGTTAAAAGGGAGGAGGTTTCTCATTCACTTATTCGAAAAAGTAAAGGTTGATGGGAATTTTTCCCTTGGAAATGAAATGAAGTTTAATGGGGTGGTTTGAAAGTCAATGTCTTCGCATGACTCTCAATGTGAGAAAAGTTTGGGGATAAAATATCCATTCCTATTATTAAATCAAACTCCATTAAATTTAGGACTAATAAATCTATGGTTAATATCCTTGTTCCAAAATGTACAGTGTGACGTTTACAAATCCTATCATGGTTGTTTTTCCTATTGGCATTCCTATAGTAAAAGAGCGGGCTAATGGATTAGAAAATAAAAGCAAACAAGTCATGCACAAATTCCTAATGAAAGAGTGTGTGGATCCAGAATCACATAATATATGTGCTGAGATATTATAAAATTAAAGGAATATTACCTTCGACCAAGCTGTGGTAATATAGATTTTTTACTAGGAGAAAGGAGTAATTCTGACATTGATTCCTATTGAGTGGTTCTTATTTTCTTTCATTTTTTTTTTGCGGTGAATACGTAGAGTTATTGGTTGGATTCTTAAAAGAAGGTTTAATAAAATTGGTGGAGGTAAAAGTAGGAGGCATGCGTAGAATTGGGCATTAGGGTTTAAGATGTTCTACTTGGTTGCATTCATGACAACACATCGAAGGTCTATTGTGACTGTATTGAATCTGACTGAATACTCAACCATCCTTAGGATTATTATAGGGATGATCTCGTCGATTAGGCTGGTTCCTAAAATTATAGGAATTTCGGGAATGAGTAGAGATTCGGGCTATGTTAGTAGGGGAGGGATGTTTTTTTATAAAGGAGGCTATTTCATCATTCGCTTAAACTCCCAGACTTATAAAGGAATGATGGAGGATTTGATGTTCTGGCATAGACCTCGTTCAAAATGCTAGCACATTTTGGGTTCAGTGTTAATGTATTCCTGAGC